>JANHGN010017772.1:57189-124878 GCA_024605025.1 Megaceryle maxima
TGTAGACCCATAGAAATTATTGTGGGGTTAATGCTTTGTGTTTTACCCAAGATTACATTTTTTGCCTTTTTTTTTTTTTTTTTTTTTTTATTCTGGTTTTTAAGCAGGCAGGATTTTTTTTATGAAGAAGTCATCTGTGGTTCATTTTTAATTTTCTCCTGTTGATATATACACTGTTGCTGTTTGCTGAGGTCTCTGTCAGGAGTTTCTTGTCAAAAATAACAAACTGTGTAGCCCTGGTGAAAGTGGATGAACGTGAGCCTTTGTCAGATCACATCAAAATCCGTGGAACAGCTCCCATTGGCTTCAGTGGGAATTGGACTGAACTCCTTGGATGGAATAATGTTTTCATTTGTCTTATTAAAACAAGAATAATGTTTCATAAACAGCCCCAATGAGGGAGACTCAAATACTGAAGAGACTTGTGCCAAGTATAAGAGACAATATTCTTTAATTTCTCTTTAACCATTCCTTTAGTTAACAGTACATCTTGAGAGTTTAGTTCACTGCAAGATGAAACAGGGAAAGAGTTATTGTCTGTTATCGCTGTTCCCTGTCATTTCACAAACAACATTCTAATGTCTTACAAGCCAGAATGAGTCTGTCAATGTAACAAATTGAGGTATGATTTCCTGGAGCAGAAAACTGCTTTCCCAGAGCCACTCTGGAACTCTTAAGCAGGCTTCAGAGAGTGGGTAAAACTATCAGAAGCGGCCAAATTACCCCAGCTGTCTTTTCCTTTTCTTTATGGTAACGTTTTAACATGGGAGCTCTCCAAGGCCACTCCCATCTACAGTGATGGCCATGAATGCGTGTCAATGTCTCGCTGTATGAAATAATCTCATGTCTCTTTCTGTCTGAGCAATGAATAAACTGTTACTAATCTCTTTACACCCTTCAGATCCTCACAGCAGAGTGTGCCTTACCTCAGCTGATCAGGACGACCCCCTCAGCTCTTACATCAATGCTAACTACATCAGGGTAAGAGCTCGACACTCCAGTGTTTGCCTAGCCTCTCTCACCACTGTTAATGTAAACGAACTGCAACATGCACTGGCTCTTAAAGGTACACTAGCTGAACTGGTTGCTCTTCTCTCCTGCTTACACTGACGGAAAACCAAATTTGAAAGTGCAACTGTACAGGTTTACACCAGACAAAACCACACTTCTGCACTTCCTGATGCAAATTGCTTGTCAGCTGGTCTGATCAAGGCACTGGATAATAAGGCTGAGTAAGGCTTTTGACCTAGCCAGAGTCACCTCTGGCTGGTGGACCCTCATTGGTGGAATTACTTGAGTCTATGTTGTGTCTTTGCTCTATACACACGTGCAGGAGAGAGATAAAGAAGGGAAGAACTGATGCCATGGAGTCACCATGTCAACTGATGGTAACTCTCTAAGAGTGAACATTCAAGGTTGTGGTGAACATCCCTGTTAAAACTGATCTCTTCTTGTTTTGTTGGCAGGGCTATGGAGGAGAGGAGAAGGTATATATTGCTACTCAGGGACCGATAGTTAATACTGTCAGTGACTTCTGGAGAATGGTGTGGCAGGAGCGTTCTCCCATTATTGTAATGATTACCAATATAGAAGAGATGAATGAGGTAATGGTGTTAAATGTAGTCTGTATTTTTATCTGTGCTCTAGAAGACATTTTTGGAATAGATGCTAAACTAGTGAACAGAAGTTAGTTCAGTGGCCTGAGCAATCAGAGCCACCATTAAATTTTCCAGGATCAGAGAACATATGGGCATCTCTTTCAGTTCAGTTTACTCTTAAGTCTTGTTTTGCTGTCTGACTTGGCCTACTGCTAGTTTTCCATTATTTTTCCTCTCCCAGCTGACCTGAAACCTCTACAAACTTGGCTCTATTTGCTGACACTTCTTCAAGTTAATCCTAAAGAAATCAAAAACAGTAGTACCCCATAACTACTATGGTTGCATATTGTTAATCAACAGAGTTGGTGCTGCTTTATTTTGCACTTAAATGATTCCGTTTCTATATCCACATTTCATTGAGGCTGTCCTTGACTTGTGAAAGATGCTAGTTACAATAATCAACAACTAGAGCTGACTTGGATATGGGGGACCTTTTCCTGAATGCATCTCAGAAATACTTTTGAAATACTGAAATTAAGATGCTTAAGTTTTCTATTCACCACCTACTTCCAGAGTTTAAACTGTCAGTGCTTCTGCTAATCCACTGAATGTGATTTGTTTGGTTGGTTTTTTTGTTAGCATTTTAAAATACTGCTGCTCTCCAGCTGTTTGATACATAGCTCCTGAAATACTTGACCTGTAGCAGAGTTGTAAGAACTGTGTGCCAGTTCAAATGGGTAGCTGAGCTTATGTCTGCCTTTATTGGCAGTGTAAGATTTGAGGAAGTGGTCTGGGTGTGTGTTGGGTTCTGCATCCCCCCTCACCACTGGCAGCAAGGTGTAGTGGAGAGATCCAAATGGCATTTCTTAAGCTGCAGCAGTAGTGTTTGTCAAAGCTTGCCCCTGAGAACCTATTGGTAATGTAGGCAAGAGAGCTTCCTTTGGAGAAGAGGCTGTAGGCAGTCAGAAGCCAAGAATATGGAGGTACCTCCATCATATACATAGAGTTATAATGTCTCAGCTGGAAGCTTAGTGCCCATAATTATGCATGTGCACAAACTTCTTGCTTTCCCTGCTTGTGAAGTAAATAAATTTAACCTTGAGCTTCAATGAAAAAAAGATGTAAGACAGAATTATCATGCAAGTTACCAATGGTCGGTTGTTATAGCCACCGACTGGACATGTACTGTCAAGGCATTGCTGATGGAATATACTGCTGATCTAAATGCTTTGTTTGAGCTAACATTTTAAACTCACATCTGCCTCTATCTAAGAGGCAGCACTGCAGCAGTAACTTACTCATTGATCAGAGTTGATGGTTTATGGCAAATAAGATGTTAAAATGTCATGATATAGTGTATCAGAATCACTTAAAGACTTTGAGGTTTAAAGATGATCCAGAGGAAATACTGGTCCCGAATGACATACCTGATAAGTTCTTCCACTGTAGTTTTCATAGCAAGACTGTATAACAGAAATGTAAAATAAACTTTACATCTGAACTTCCTATTATTCACACTCACCAAATATTTCACCCATCACATCAGTCTTGGGAAGCAGTGGACTGCAGTGACAATGCCCTGTGTAACTAGAGCTTGCTGCAGCCTGTATATCGTAACAGAGATGCTGAGTCTTTTCTGATACCTTTTGTGTCAAAAATGAAATGGTGTCAGGGATCTCATCCATAAATACAGGGTAAGTCCTTTCATGTAAATGACTTCTATATTCATCCCCTTTCTTCTGTAACACACATTAATATATGAATAGCAGGACTCGGAAGTATGTCGATTAAAATCCAAAACCTTTGTTCAGCAGTGATGCTAGTAACAGAGGCATTGTGTCCTTCCTCACTGCAGTGACTTTGCTAATGTGAGTATTAAAAGCTCTGTATCTCAGCCCTCTATTGCATCTAATCTGTGCTGACAGACAGCCCACAGGAATGAGTGGGCAATCTTACTCCACTCCTTTAAGCAGAGTAGCGTCTGTGCTATTGATAGCTGCTAGCACTCTTGACAATTTTTACAATGGATTCTGCAGTTTAAGAGTAGCGGAAGAAAAAATGCAATCTGCGTAAATAATTTTAGAGACACAGTGGGCCATGCTCCCAGTGGGTTATTAACTGATGCACTGTGCAGATGGAAAAGCACTGATTCTCCCACGCAAAATTTTGACTCAGTAACTTTGCAAGATACTTTCCTGTCATTAGTCTTTCTCCTGAAGTGGAATTCTTTTTTGTGGGGGATGACAAAATGATTTAACTTGCTTCCTTAAAGACTGTGTACTGCTAGGTAAAAAAGGAAGCTTACAAGCATCATTTTTAACTACCTTTGTCCAATAGCAGATTGTTACTCTCCTGTGATAGCAAGATTGCTGCTTCCATTATCACAAGGGAGCCTTTTGCTCAGACCATGCCTTGTTCATGTCATTCCCTGTCCATGAACTAGTTCCTGCACCATGTTGAAGTGCAGCTCTCTTCCTTTGCATATTGATTAAAGAGAAACGGCATACAAAAAAACTACAGTCTTTTTCAGTCTTCTTCCAGGGTAGGAATGCTTAGAAATTCTGACCTACTCATCTCTAGTCTATCAGTACCACAACCTAGATTTGCAAATGGACTGAAATTTCTGCTTCTCTAATTGTCAGGTTGTGCTGGCTGCATCTTTCACTGGTTTTTGACAATATCAAATGTAGTAGTGTAATAGCTCTCCCAGCTGTTGCTTCCTTTTAGTTCCTTAGCTTTGAAATATTCTCAGTGTCCATTTAAAGTGGATTTTGGTACATAATCTAATTCCCCAAACAATCCTTCTGTACAAAACCTATGCAAATGATGCTCTTCTATTCAGAGAGCATTGACCCTTTAAAAAATAGAGGTGTATTTCAAGCTTCCATATCAGTATCTACACACCACAGAAGTATGGGTAACTAGTGTGTATTATACTCATCATTATTATCTTAAGAAAATAATTAATCTAAATACCCAAGGACATTGTCAATGACCTTTTTAATGAACCTTTAAAATGCACATCAGTTGCATAAAGATAAATAAGGATGTCTGTATTTAAAAGCATTGGTTAGTCATTACTTGATTTGCGCTTTTTTTAATCATGCAATCAGGCTATTTTGAATGCCGCAAAAAATCACCTGAATGTGGTCTCTGTTTAGAAAGCGAAAACTTGTACTTATTATAGAAACAAAGTTTATGCATATTCATCTATGCATGTGCTATATCCAATTTGAGAGGAGTAAAAATGAATCTCCCTTGATATCTGCCTAACTAGATTTATTTTAAATTGCACACAGAAATGCACAGAATATTGGCCAGAGGAACAGGTCACCTATGAAGGAATAGAAATAACAGTTAACCGAGTCATACAAGCAGACGATTACCGTTTAAGGCTCATCACCCTAAAGGTAAATCATTAAAATGTACTTACAGTAGTTTTGCTGTCTAAACCCTTAAATGGAGAGTTGTGTCACAGTCTTCTGCACAGCGTACTGCTGTACAAATGCCACTTTTCATTACTGAAGTCATTATAGCTTTGCTCAGTTAAGCAACATACAAAGACTACAATAAAATAAGCAGTCAGAGATTTAGACTGCATGTCTACAATCTGAAGCTGCCAGGCCAGTTGTAGTGGTACAGGGTTCACTCAGTGGAAGAAACCAATGACTCATTCTGTGCCCGTGTCCTCTGTTCACTGGTCATTTAGAGTGACATGTTAGCTCACAGATAGCTTCTTACCAGCCATACTACAGACAGCATTTGTGGAATAACCCGCTAAACTGTGATGATGTTCTCTAGAATTTAAAGGCTTGTTTGTTCTTTGAGCCTTGGGCTTAGGCAAAGGGTTACTGATTACTAACAGGGAACTTTTACCTGCATGGCATCTTACATAGTTTGTACTGTGGGGGGACCCCTAGGAAGTATTGAGATTGTGGTTCTTGTGTTTTTATGATTCTTATTAGGGATGCTGGATACCCACCAGCTGTTTATACTGAAGATGACCTGTGCTACTAACAAAAAGTGAGGAAGTTGAGAAATGAACAAAAGGCATTTTAATTTTGCTTACATGTTTTCAGTTTCTGTCAGCAATGGGACTACTGGTCTGCAGGGCACTTGTCAGTGGTGTGATAGCACTGCTTTTGCTCACCATTGCTGAGCCCCTTTTAAGAGGTACCATGGTAAGAGCTTAAGCACAGGTTTAATTTTTAAAGTAATTAGATGCTGCTTAGCCTGAAATACCAGAGTTCTGGTATTTGATGTTTTCATAGCTAGGTTCTAGAATCTCAAGTGACATGTTTTAATAAGAACATTCTGTTTACCTAAACTTCATACATCTTTCATCTACCAGGTCTACCTCTGACCTCAGTATAACACCGAATTCCTTTCCAAGCTGAAAAAACTCTCTTTATCCAACCAGTTTCACGTATCTTCAGCCATATGCTAATAGGCAGAAAGCCAGCATATGAAATCCCATGTCTGGATTGAGTGTGGAAAGTCTGCCACTCATGCTTTTGGCAAAGGCAGCAAGGAGAAAATCACACCCCCTGAGAAGTGGGAAGTAAAGAATATTTGCGATTATGTTGCAGACTTGCAGAGGTCTTAAATACAACTTATTTCAAACAGTACAGCGTATTAGCAAGAATAATACACAGGTTCATTCTCCTGGACTGCTGATATCGAACAGAAACGGTAATTTTTTAGTTAGGATGAAAAAAATATTTTTCTTAATAAAAAACTACACTATCTGCCATAAGAGTCTTTCATAATTGTTTAAATCATGAAATACAGCATTTTAATATTAGTGAATATTGCATTTTTTCAAATTGATATTAAACAGAGATTTAGGTTGAAATGTTTTTTTGTTTTCTTTTTTAACTTCCAACCAGAATAAAAAGAACCAAACACACACACTTTTCCTCTGTATTTATGGAGGGAAAGTTGATTCTCTCCCTGAAGAAGGATCATTCAAATTTTTCCTCAGAAAGGTAATAGTCAGTTCCATTTTCAGACAGGAGTTTTAAGGGAATGGATTTTAATATTGATATTGCAATAGCATTTCCAAAAACCAATCTCATTAACAGGTGTTGCAGAAAACAAAGAAATAGTCTTTAAGAGCTTATATACAACAATTGAAGCATAAGAAGCCATACTGCCATTTCACAAGTACCTTTCATGCTAACACTTCTCCCTGCAGAATGTTTTCTTTCAACAGCAACCTCTTCATGTTTTCCCAAATTCTTCTGTCCCTACTGAACTAGTTACTCCTTAGATGAAGCGCTCTGTGTTAGAGAAGGAGCTTCAGAATTTAGAGCCAGATATGAGTGTGTCTTTTCTGCAGGAGGTGAACTGCTGAGTTCTGTAGCTGAAATAAAGATTCCACTTGTTAAATTGCCATTGCCTTGAGTTGTACATTTATCATTTCATACAAATGGTGGAGCAGCAGTTCCAGACCATACATACATTAAATGACTTGCTAGTGAAAACTAGAGAAATCATGAATCAAGTCCCCTTTTCCCTTAAACAGGAGTGGTCAGAAATACATGATTAATGCATGTGTTACAGGGTAGACTGTCATACTTCCCTCAGAATAGGGGACAGGACTGGGCAAACATTAGGAATTTAGGAAATGCTCAGTTAATAGGTCAAGGCTGGTTTTCCTTTCTTAGAGGAACCTACTTGTGTCTAGCCCCTGATTTATGATCTCTGCCTCAGCTACAGCATACATGGTGATAGACTTCAAACTGTCAACTAAATCTTGCTTCCTCCTAGGTGTTCCTAAGTCTTCTTGGTCTCAAGAAAGCCCCAGGAGAGAATATTTTGTTAAAATCAAAGCAGAAGTGTAACAGAACCACAAAAGACAGGGTTCTCTAAGCAGAAATATATACCAGCATAGAGAAAACTAAAGACATCTGCAGTTCATTACAACTTTGGCTGGTTTCTGGTTTTGTCAGATGAGTAACTTTATGTAATGATTCATGTTTTTCTCAGATGACTTTTACTCTTTCCTCAGTATTATTGACAACATTTTTATTATAGTTTTTCACAACCCACTTCAAAATCCAGTGTTCATAACTTCTATGGCCCACACGTAGTTACACATTCAAAAGCAGCTCTGTGTGTTCATGTTTCAGAGCAGTGTTGATCTGATTTACTGTAGAGAGCTCAAGTACTATGCATGACTAGTTATGCTCTCAATCAGAATATCTTCTCATCAGGATAAATAACCTAAGGCCAGGCTCTGTGCTATGACAGCAAGACTCTTTTTTTTCCTAAACTTAGCTAGATGTACCCTTAAGGTTCCTATGACTGTGCATTAGTAAGCACTTTAAACCTAGTATAAGCTGGAACAGCAACTGAGTGAAATCCAGCCTCCTTTTGTCCAGCTCTATTCTGTTTTTTTCTACCCTTGTGCTATCTCCCATGTGCCTGCACAAGTGTTTAGGTGACTGTGTGGTAAGCCAGAGGGAAACTGATCCATCCATCTGAAAGTTAATCCACCATGAGAAAGGAAAAAAAGATTGAACTAGATCACTTCCCTTACCTAGTTCACCATGAAGCTATGCATAAGCTTTGCCAAGCAAAGAGGAGGATGGAAAGTGGCACAACCACAGAGCACGTCCAGCAACTCAGAGTCACAGGGACGTAACAGTTTATATGACAAACTATTTCTGCATTTATGTACCTGACTCTTTTAGAAAGAGACAAAAGTGTTCTATATTTTCCTCCCCCCTTAAACATAGTTAACCATGTGTTTAAGGAAAGGTTGTGGAAGCTAACACTTCTGTTCCTAGACTTTCTGAAGACATTTGCTTAGCCCCATGCCAACTGGATTATGTAATGGCTGAAAGGGTAAGGCAAGTTTGCTGAGCTCCATGTTACTATTTGGCACCTTTAGAAATGAGGCAGAAGGATGTCACTTTAAACGCACAAAATCAGAAGCTCACAGTGCTACTTGGCACTCAGAAAAGGTAATGGTATATTTGCTATATTCATAGCCATGCTGGGACAGAGAGAATGGGAATTCGTGTCTCAAAAATCCCTGGACTGCATTTTGATACAATTCCCACCTTCTGTAGTGTCTCTGAATTTCTTGCCGTGTCTAAAAGAGTAGAATTGACAGGGAGCTGATATGAGTCTGTCTGTCAGAGGAAATAGAAAAATAAGTTTCTATCTCTGTACCTCATCTATCTCTCTAGCTATCAGAGATACAGCTCCTGGCTCTCTGTCTGTCAAATCCATTATGAAAGCAATTATGTCACAAGCACAGTTCTGGCTTTGCTGAATGAATCTGTCAAGAGGGAACAGACTGCCTGGAGTGTTTTGCACACAGCTCTTGGCACTAAAAGAGCAGAATACTTGGGGGGGGGGTGGGGGGCGTGTAAGAATTTTTGTTTTTCTAAAGGCAGTTTACTGAAGCGCAGACATGGTATTTGAAATCCAGATTTCTGTGTTGTGTGGCTTGCCACTTGGATCTCCTGTTCCATTTAGAGTTGATTTACTCATCTCATCCTTAAAGAGAAGGGTAGGTTTTGACATCCATTTGCAACCAGAAGTTCTTTTAAAACTTTGTGGTGTTTGTCTTCATTGGATTGCAGAAAGGAGAAGAAGTCAGAAACCTGAAACATTACTGGTACACATCCTGGCCAGACCAGAAGACACCAGATCAAGCCCCGCCTCTGTTACAGCTAGTACTGGAAGTGGAAGAGGCCATGCAGAGTGCAGAAGAGAAGAATGCCCCTGTTATTGTTCACTGCAGGTAAGTAAAGGTGGTATCTGACTTCTAAGGGATTCTTTGCCTACAGTGGCACAGCACAGGTACTGTCCCATTGGCCATAGGTCACACGTGGGAGATCTTGCCCAACTGCTTCTGAAATATGCTTGGAACTTCTAAAATTTAATGACAATAACTTTCTACCACCAGGTGTTGCATTCAGATACAAACTGATCTGAACGTAAGCTGGTGGTGACTCAGTTACTTGTCATACAGGAATGGTGTGGCTAGTAGGACCAGGGAAGTGATTCTACCCCTGTACTTGGCACTGGTGAGGCTTCATATTGAGTACTGTGTTCAGTTTTGGGCCTCTCATGCCAAGAAGGACATAGAGGGGCTGGAGTGTGTCCAGAGAAGGGCAGTGGAACTGGTGAAGGGCTTAGAGCACAAGTCTTAGGAGGAGTGACTGAGACCATTGGGATTGTTTAGCTTGGATAAAAGGAGGCTCTGGGGAGACCTTATTGCTCTCTGTAACTACCTGAAAGGAAGTTGTAGAGAGGTTGAGGTCGGTCTGTTCTCCCAAGGAGAAGCAACAGGATGAGAGGAAATAGCCTTAAGTTGCACCAAGGGAAGTTTAGATTAGATATGGGGAAGAATTTGTTTACTGAGTGGATTATCAGGCATTGGAACGGCTTGCCCAGGGCAGTGGTTGAGTCCTCATCCCTGGAGGTGTTTAAGAATCATGTAGATGTAGTGCCGAGGGATATGGTTTAGTCAGGGTCTTCTCAGTGTTAGGTTAATGTTGGACTAGATGATCTTAAAGGTGTGATTCTGTGATTTCATTTGCCTTACCAGTAATATATGCCTTTAAGGATCTTAAAAGGTCCAGGTTGCCACAGATTAACATACTGTGAGTGACATTGAGTAGGAAGACACAGGCAAACAGAAAAATGAGAATATTCAGCTTTAAGCCTCAAAACCCTCTGCTTTGTAGATTCCTTCTTTGATTTTAAAAAAGTCCTTATTAAGCTAAAGACAACAGTTTAATACATGGAACACACGAAACAGTGGCAAAGCAGATTGCAGTAAGTACTAATCAACAGACGGGAAACATATGCAATTCTTAGTAAAACTGAAGTATCCACGAAAAGCCCCTGGCAAAGACAAAAAATTCTTACATGGAAGAAGCAAAATCTTTGCAATGGTTTGAAGCCTGAAGCCTGATGGGAAAATTGTAATTATCAATCACAGAGCAGAAAAAGATAGAAGAATATAGATACTTTTCTTCAGAAAGAAGTAGGATGATGTACTTATCACTTGTAGACATGAAGTACATTCTTCTGCATTGCTGACTAGGGAACGTGTTAAGCAACAACTACTAACCATTAGTAATTGAGCTATACTGGATGATTTTCACCCAAGAGCATTTAAAAAAAAAAAATTGGTTCACAGGCGCTAAGCCATTGAAGTTTAGTGTAGCTGAGTTCTAGTGGAAAATTGGAGAAGTTACAGAAGTATAAAAGCAAGTCGTCTTTTACCAGTGTTTTTATAAAGGTTAAGTGGGATTACTTGAAAACTACAAGTCAGTTCTCAGAAGAATTATTCCAGGTAAATAGTAAAAAGCCATATAAGCAATGCAGTAACTTTGCCAGTAGTATTCCATAATTTCAATAAAATATATTTTACCAAATTGATATTTGGGATTTTTGTAAAGAATTTTCCTTAGTTCTTCATAAGATTTTCTCTGAAATGGTAGATGGCTGCTATCAAAAAGCCATAGTAAATGGGATGTTATAATATAATGGGAGTGTTTTTAAAGAGACTCATGGCATGAGTGATTGGTAGCCCAGTGTCATCAAAGATCCACCTATAAGATAATATGGAGTAATCGCTAGTAAAATGTACGTATGATGCCGCATGTCCAGTTTTTCTGCCTGTGTTTCAAAGCAGATTTTGACAAATTGGGGAGAGTTCAGAGAAAATTAAGAAATGGTTTGTAAGAAGGTCCCCTTTGCCCTTGGAAATCTGTGACTCTCTAAGAGCTCCTTGAAGTATTATGGTATTTACTGCAGGTAAAGATACTGGTCACCATGTCGCTTTTGCTTTGCATACTTGTTTTGTCCTCTTGTATGGTGTCATCCCCATGACACAGTAATAATTTGGGGGGAAATGGGGTATTTTTAGTTGAAATAACTACTAAGAGACATGGTGATAGGATTATAAAGTATTTTATGTGCTGTGGACCAGAGCCCTTTCAGATTATCCTCAGTTGCAGTCACTTTATCTGAAGAAGAAATTTAATGGTACGTGCAATGAGCCCTTAGCCAAGGCCTGTGTTACTCCGAGTACTGTAGCTCCTTTGAACTTTGTGGGAGATCCTCAGTAGAACATAAACAATGTGGTTTGGGCCTTCAATGATATAAAATAATGCACCCTTAATTAAAAATAAATACAAATGTAATCATGAAGCTGTTCTTAAAAGCAGCTTCTTGTTAAAGGCTGGCTGCAATCCTGTTAAGGTCCTGTGGATAATGCAGTGCTCTCGTGTAGTTTTGGAGGGGTTATGACTCTGACTCGGCCACTGAGACCTGGAGCATGTCCTGGGACAAGTGCTGGTACTGTGACCTGTTTGTTCATAGTGACATTAGCTGGAAGAAAAAAGGGCCTTTCTTTTTAACTACTGATGTACATCCATAAGCAGCAAGGAGTCCTGTGAAACCCTGAAATTTTCTTGATGAAAAGTCTTGATAAGCAAACTAGGCAAACAAATGAGAAGCCAGGACCTGAGGTACAGAGAGCTTCAAAGGACAAAAAATTTAAATTGGCTAGGTACCTCCCTCACAATTTGAAGACTGAGATGAGTTCTTAGTAAGACCATCTCCCAAACTTCCATTGAATTGCCTTGATTATTCTGTAATAGAAGTTAAATGGATCCAATGTAGGTGTTTCCCTAGCAAGCATAAACTCAGTCTAAAATACCTGTCTGCACAGAGAAACGGTATTAGGACTTTGTGGGCAGCAGCTATCTTCAAACTCCATTGTTGCCTGTATATTTGTTGCCACTGTTTTTGTATTACAACTCTAGTGCAGTTTAAATGGAAGGAGGATTTCTTGCAGTTGTATCAAGTAATTAGTCCTGAGTATGCTTGCTTAATTACTTAATGCATGAGAAGGGCTGTCAGCTTTTGCTGCTAGTTTCTTATTAGGTGATAAGAAGGATTCACAGCTTCAATAGCACTGTGCCTTTGAGACTAAAATCAATCCTGGTCATTAAGCAAGGACTGAGTCAGATACAGAGGTGTTTGGGAAAGACAAAGAAATGTCTTTGATAGTGAAGTTGTTGGATCCTGTGCTAATTCCAAGAATTACTAGCGCATAGATCTGATCAGGAAATGTCATCACACCATACTGCTGTTAGCTTGAGTTCCTCAAGCAAGAGGGTGGGGATTTACTGCACGTGTGAATGAAAATAGCTTTCAAAGAAGCTATTACGATTAATAATCTCAAAGCAAGGGTTGCCCTCAAACCAGTTCTATCTGAGAGCTACTGTTTAACTACTTTTCAATGGTTGAATAACAGCTTCAATGACATACTGGGTCAAACAGTACCTAATAGTCCATTTTAAGCACTGTACATGCAGCTGTCACCCTTTTGGTGTGAGTGGCTCACACTTAATTGTGGTGTCCTATTGAAGTTAGTAACTTTCCCTAGTTACAGCTTTATATTTGCAAGCACCCACCTGGCAAAGGTTGGAGGAAGGAAAGGGATAATGGGGTTTGATTGCTGTTTTAATGGCGCTCGTTTAACAAGAAAGTTCCAAAGCCATTCTGACATCTCCACTGCCTCTCTCTGCTTTTCCCTCCCTTAGTGCAGGCATCGGGAGGACTGGCTGCTTTATTGCAACTAGTGTCTGCTGTAAACAGCTGAAGAGCGAGGGCATAGTTGACATATTGCGAACAGCCTGCCAGTTACGGTTAGACAGGTAAGAAAGCCTGTTTCCTTTCCAGGGAAAAAAAAAAAAAAAAAAACAAAACCAAAATGCTAATCTTTCCCTTTATGTAGGGAGAAACAAAGTTGTGCTCTTCTAAGCAATTATGACTTGTAATTTTTGCCTGTTTTCTGAGCAGTAAACATTAATGAACAGACCTAGAACTGAGGTAGCTTCACAGCTGGCATCAAAATCTGCAGAGCTGCACAGCTCAGTGGAGCAAGGGATGACCTTTCACCAGCTGAGGAGTTGGCCCCATATTCATACAGAAGCAAAGGCTCAAAGGTCTGCTATACTTATGTTCAGAGCCACAGATCAGCACTTGGCTCCCAGAAGCAGTAAAGAAATCTGGCCTTTCCTACTCGGAGCTGTGAGAACTGTTGGGAGGGTATGGCTGCCTGGGATATTGCAGGGAGAGGGAGAGTATGCACAGTGTTTGCAGATATATGAAACGAGCTGTGAAAATCTCCAGAAATTCAATGGTTTCCAGTTAAGCATTTCTTAACACACCACCTTGAGTTTGATTATGAAGTAAATAGACTTGAATTTTGCACCAGAGATGTTATTTTTCCTCTCCCACTGGTTTCAAGTGCCATCAAAACATGTCTCAGTGCTCTCTCTAATGATAATGATAAATGTAGTCGGGGGAAGAGATGTCACGAAAAACATACCAAAGATTTTTCAGAGGGAAAAAAAAAAAGAACCTCAACCCCACGCTGAACTTTATTTCAGAGGAGAAATTATGCTTAGTGGGAGGCAGAAAATGAAATGCTTGCTGCCCTGCTGAGGCTTTGATAGACAGGGACCAGCAGGGGCTTATAGGTTTGGCTATTTCAATGGATTTCAGGCCAGATAAGGAAAGGCTTCTTGAGAAAATGAAAACCAAAATATGAATAGTGAGCGCTGATTAACCATGGCCAAGTGAAATATCTAGCTGGGTCTGAAATATCTTGTCTCCATGACTAATGTTACACAGGAAAATAGCCATACAAATGAAGTTTGAAGATACTTGCTTACAAATGTGCTTGATACAGAAGGCCAATTAAAAACACTAGATTTGCAGGGAGATGGGAACTGACAGTCATGTGCAGAGGGAGATCACATTTAAAGAATGCCGGGAAGGGAAGACTGGAAGGACCTCTTTAGTTGCTATGTACCTCTCAGGAGTGGGATGGGATAGAAAAAGCCATGTAAATGTCACAGGAGAAAATACTCAAGATGGAAAGCAGTCAAATCACCATCCTTGCTACAGAAGAGCACAATTTCTTCAAGGATTGAAAAATGGGTCTTGTAGTCTTTTGGAAGCCATGCTGTTACTCACTGTCATTTGCACTAAACCCCTACAAAAGTCTGGGTGACTTTAAAAGCAGCATGAGATGGTGTCCAAGCTGCTACAGAAAGGAAAACCCTCTCTGTCTTCTCCTCCTGTTTGGTGGTTACTGGCTAGAGAAAATAGGATGGGTGGAAAGGAGTCACCAGGGACTTAGGGATAGGAAGGCTGGATGCAGGCTAGAGCAGACATGTAAAGGAATGCACCTTACAGCTTTACAGCAGTAGAGGAATTGACATTATCCCTGAGAACCACCTGTGGGGTTGCTTTGGGTTGAAGAGAACAAATGTTTCTTTCCCTTAATCCCCTCACAGATCCTTTGGAAAAATCCTGTGCACTGGGCTTTGCACCACTGGCCAACAGTTGGTCCTAAAATAACCTAGTATGACTAAGGAGAGGAAGTGATCATCCCTGCATCCTTCCCACAGTGCTGAGAGACATTTTCTGTCCTTTCCCCTAATGCAACTTGGATTTAAAAATTTTCTGTGTCAAATATGGGTGAAAACATAATTTCTCTATCCTGTACCAAAGCCTGGACAGCAACACGTGTCATGGTGTGCATGCATGTAGGAAGTGGAGAAAGCCATCATATAGCAAGGAACCAGATTAAAAAAAAAAGAAAGTAATTTCCTCTGGTCTGGAGTTCAGTGGCCACCCTAGTGCTTCTGTTGCTACAACTTCATGGTGCAACCTCCCGGTTAATGGAATTGCATGGGGAGTAATTACCAGATATGACTAATGTTGCATGTGTGTCATGGACTGACATAAATATATTTCTGTGCTGTGTGTGACACAGGAGGTCCCAGAAATAGATCAACTGTATTAGGTGGAGCAGATGGGGAGGAGTTGCTCAGCTGGGAAATAGTTTCTTTAGAAACACAGTGTGTGTTTGCCACCTTTGCTTATTGATGAGAGGTTGGAGCACGGGTCCCTCCCCTTCCCTGCTCATTGTTAAATGTTTCAACCAACTGCTTAACAAAATAACTGTAAGAGGCTGAGGAAGGAGAGATTGTCTTGCCCACTCATCGACCCCTTAGAGGTATGGTTACTGTGTGACCCACAATTGTTAAGCTGGATCCCACTGAAGAGGGCAGTCTCCAGGAAGGGTGCCAGCAGTCTGCTGTCTGTTAGCTTTCTCTGGTGAAGGTTTCTGAGGGAAAGGATTGCTTATGCTTTTCCTCAGACTGACATAGCCTGGTTGGGCACTGGCCACCCCTGGGTTCCCATGTCCCTCAGCCCCACTTGTCATTTCAGCCTCCTTTTGGCACTGCATTCATGGGATCTGTCCATCAGCACCAGTGCTGGCACGATTCTGCATACATCATCTGTGAGTTTGAGCCATGGAGTTTCATTGTTTTCATAATGGATTGTCACTGTTGATGAGGTACTCTTAGCAGAATTTTAAACATTAGTGAAATCTTTTTTAAATGGACAACTTTACCTTTTTGTTCATTTCTGTCTCCCGCCATAGTGCTCGTGTTGATTAATATGATACCTGCAGAAACACACAGGCTAATGATACATGGAAAAGCAAACTGTGCATTTCCTTTGAGGTTTATAGTTTTAAAGAGAACAGAAAAAGCTGAAATAAAAAGCTGAACAAAACCAGATTTTTGTGCTGGCAGTCATTTGTACTGACCAAGGTGTGCACGGCAGTGAGTTCAGTACAAATCTGCATTGTTGTTTGTTAAAGTACCATTAAAGTTCCAGAATCCTGATGGCCATTCCCTAGTTTCCTGGTGAACATGCCAGGAAGGAAAGCACAAACTGGGATGGCACAGAGGAAAGAACCCTCATTCCAGAATGGGAAACTTATGTGCTACGTTGGTTGTCTAGGCTGGCATGGCCTCAGTCCCTCTGTAGTCCTGAATCCAGTCCCTAGTACAGCCAGGAAGCCTTGGACAAGTTGCCTCACCTCTTTATTTCCCCTGCTCCCATCTTTCCCTCTGGAGCTTTGGAGTGGGATTGTTTCATAGTGTTTAAAAGGGTGCTTGGAGTGAATATAAGTGCTCCAGTAATACAAATGTAAATAATTATGGTGTTGCCTTACTGGGTGAGGGCCTCTGCCAAGAAAAAGGAAGGTTAAAGCCCATTCCTGTTCTGCCTACCTTCTGTGCCCTGGTTAGCAGAGACTTTCAAAAGGGAGCTCGAGGTCATACTCTGAGCTGGTTGCAATCAGTAGGCACCTTGCACTCATTTCAGGAAGCTTTGGAATAGACCATTTGTGACAACCTCCATGTTATCTGTGTCATTTTCTCCAATGTTTGCACATAATAAGGCTGCTGTTTCCCACCCCTTTTTTTCTTTCATTTTCAGGGGAGGAATGATCCAGACTTGTGAGCAGTATCAATTTGTCCATCATGTCATGAGCTTGTACGGAAAACAGCTTTCTAGAGCAACAGAAGAATAAGTGTTCATGATATTCCTAAAGGCTAAAACCAAGAGAACTTTTTGACTGCATTCAGTTATATTTCAAATCTGATAAGAGACACACGGTAACCTGTCTGTCTTATATGGAAAGAAGGATGTATCATTTTACTTTGATATTGCTTTTATGCTCTCGTTTGCATTGACAGTTAAGAGCTGAGGTACGCCTTGTCTTAAACATATGTGACAGGACATAATCTTCACCAAAAAAGGCTTATTTATACTGTAAATAAGAATAGTAGCTTCATTTGTTACAAAAGCAAGAAAAAAATCAGAAAAAAAAAATCCAATGTCTTTGCTATTTTTAAAAGATCATTGCTAATATATCCAAATACAGTGTGAAACATTTTGAATTGTCATGCTGAAATGTGCCGTATGTTGACTAAGCTTGAAAGTAACTTTTTGCCTCTTTCTGATTGTTTTTACATATAAAATTACCGAATACTGTGTATATCATAAACCTTCTGAGCCTCTGCATTGAAAGGTTCGAGTAGATTCACATTGAAATGACGTTTCATACATCATGTTTGCTTGTTTATTTTTTCTAAAGCAGTCCACCACCAGTGTTACCAGAACTAAGGGGAAACAAATTTTTCAATGATGCGAGTCAAATTCTTACCAGCAACATACCTCAGAATCCTGACAACTGGGTGAATCTGAGGTGAACAGTAGAAGTTAATCTGAACGTAAATTCTTTGTACTACAGTTTTTCACTGTCAGTATTTTGGCACCTCAATCTGCAATCAGATTTCATTTTTGCAAGTAGTTTCCCTTTTGATGTAGTCAGACCACAACACAAATACAATTTCTTCTGAAATTTGAGGTTTGAAATCAGGCGAGGAATTTTGGCTTTATTTCATCTTTATTAAAAATGTAAGAATAAAATAACTTGTATTTTATGAATTTAAACTTGTTTCAAAGCTTTGAGGGTGCCAAGTGCTCATTAAAATTAAAGCAAATCCTATAGGCAGCTTTAAAAAAAAAAAAAAAAGGGCAATCTGGTTATGTTGGCTGCTTTTTGATATATTTGCCCTCAAACCAAATTTAGAGAATCATTAGCTCATTTTAATTGTTCATGCAACAGTGTTTCCTTTTCAATAATACAGACTGCTGCCAGTGCTTTTCTTCTTAGACCTCAATGAGGCTGTGAAGATTGTACTTTGTGCTTAATGCTTAAAGGTAAGCACATGTTTAAGTGCTTTATTGAGCAGAGAAAAATGGAGGAACACAAGACCCTTAACATGAAAGATGAGTGTTTTGTGAATAGAAGCTGTAATGATCTACTAAAAATATTTTTTTTTCTTTTTATTTGTAACAATAGCCAAAACCCACTGCTTTTATTAGTGCAGGAGATTTCTGAGAATTTACTGCACTTCCTAATCAGGAGAAGGTAAAGCAGCTCTCAGAACAATAAGGGTTGATCCTGCTCCCACTGAGGTTTTGCCATTGACGTCAGCAGGTGCAGGGTAGAACCTGAAACGTTATGCTTACAATTTCATCACTGTGGGGAAAGTTTCCCAATATTTCAGTACACATCCTTTGTGTTCATTCTGTATCCATGAACCTGTAAAAATCCTGTCAGCAGGGTTTGCATGAATGTGTGGCAAAATGTGTTATCTTTAAACCACTTGATTTTATTGCTGTATTTAAAATATTTCCTTCAGTGAGAAGCTAGCAGGAAGCACTGGGGTTCTTCTTAAAAATACTGGTGGTAGTCATTAAATAGAGCAATAAACTTAAGCTTTTGAGCATAACATGACTGTTAGTTTTATGTAAACCTTGCTAGATATATTTTCCCCACTGCTACTGACTCTTTCAAAGGGGTAACGCTGTTCGATCTGAGCAGTCCTTAGAAATAATAAAAGCACCACTGATGTTCTGAATAACATTGTAAGTGGAACTCCCTATAAATGTTTTCAGCTGTTGAGTGCCCTTTGCTGTCGAAACTGATGCAGTGAATAAAATTACTTGTTCTGTCATCAGCTTCCTGTGCATCTGCTACAAACTATTTGTTGTTCATTGATAGAAGTGTGCATACAGGAGTGACGTTCAATGTATAAGTTGCCTTCTATGCAAGGAGAATTTCTAGAGGAGAACTGCTTTATGGCAGACAAGGTACAAAGTGCTCTACGATACTGACTTTGAGGTCCTTGTGCAGATCCTCAGCAGGTATTACTCAGCAGTGCTTCACTGATGTGAGCAGAAGTGAATGATTTATACTGATGAAGGAAATCTAGCCTGCGGTCCACTCCCATTCTGTGTACGTGGAATGTCCTGAGAGAGTGGTCATTGGTAAAATCAGGCTGCTTTGCATCAATTCACTAGTAAAAAACAAATGTCAGCCTGGCTGCACAGTCTGGTTATGAGGGCTGTGTTGGCGCCATCTCACACCAGGCAAGAGCATGCCACTTGGTCAGGATCAAAATGGCTCTCAGTGTTATTTTGTCTAACAGATTTGGAGCTAATCCTCCTACTTACTCTTTGGCCTCACCTAATTATTGTATTTGTCTCTGTCCTTTTCTATCTCTGTTGTTTTGGTTTGGTTTTGGTGGGTTTTTTTAATAGAATTTGAGATCTGAAGGACCTTTTATTAGCTGTTCTGATCTCTTCTGACAGCATCAGTAATCTTAAGAAGTGTTTAGGATTAGCAGAAAGGAGCTCTGGCCATGCAGAAGCGCTTGAGATGAGTGGGGCTACTGCTTCTGCAATCAGCAGATTTGAAACTGAGCTGGTAAGAGGAACTAAGCTAAGCCTATGTGTCTTACTAGACTTCTCTTTTAACTGGTCGCTCTTTCTCTATTAAAAAAAAAATTCCTAGCACACTTCATCCACCCTCTGCAGCTCACTGCTCAGGCCACTTTGTTCCAGAAAGTACAGCATTAGTACCTACTGCACAGTTGTTTCTCACAGGACTGAATTCCTCTCTCCAGGTGGGTTAATATTAAACAAATTTGAGATTACTTTATTTAGAACTAACTGTGATGTGTTCTGTTTCATAAGTTTGTTCACAGGTGGTGAATGAGGCAGAGCCCAGCTCTGTGCCTCACTTGTTCACACTGCTTATTTGGCCATTGGCCATCACTAAAGAAGTGTTACCCTGTTTATGTTTCTGTCATGGTAACAGACTAATGACACGCTCTGTCCTTTTGTAGGTGCTCTGAGATCAGCAGATACACAGAGTTGCATAAAAATAAATCTAAGGTTGTACTTGAAAGTAAGAACTGTCCCCAGATAAAGCAGGTGTCTGACTGAAGGATCAAGGTAAAGATAACTTGGTCAGATTATTCTGAAACATCAACTACCTAGCAGTCATGTACAGTAGAGTGTCACATTTGCTTGCAAGACTCTCTAAAGTAGCTAACAATTCTGGGCATTTCTTCTACAGTTTGTCTGCTTTGGAAAATCGTATCCTTAACCTGTGAATTTACAGTTGCAAAAGGGCTTGATGCTGAAGAGATCACAAAACAGGGCCTTGGTTCCTGTCACTTCCCCACTGTCTCTGGAGCAGAGGAGCCATGCAGCTTGCACACAGGTGGTCTTAGAAAGCATCTGTCGATTGATTGGCAAGTTGGCACGTTTTAAGAGTGGACCTGCACTATTACTTCTGATGTGTTCTTTCCCTGGATACCATTTTAATCAAAGAGAAATGGTGAATTTATTATTTGTTAATCACAACTGTGTGTCTCTATTTTGACATGAAACATGCTTTATACATTTACTACAGAGAAAAAACAAAACACTTTTTCTGATACACATTGGGAATAACCTTGTTTTTTGTATCTAGTCTGTAGATGTATATTTGCTGATGTCTGCAAGAGTGACTCTCAACTTGGGATAATGGGGCAGCTCAGGAGTCCTGCAAGAAAATATTGTTCAATTTCAAAGTGCAGAAGAAATATGTGAATGAAAGCAGCATTTGCTGCACAAGGGACGGGCAAAGAAGTTCATACTCTAGACATCACGAGCATTGTTTTCTAGTGTCTCTAAGCAAATTTCACATGTTCACAAAGAGGTGAATTCCTATTGCATGCAAGGAAAGAGTCTGCTCTGAGTACTGATACAGATCAGGCTCCAGCATCTCAATAAAACAGATGCCATGTTCTCATGGCCATGGTGTCAGTCACAGAAGATGGTACAATTAACTTTAGTGCAGAAGACCTGCCCAAGCTTATGCACCATGTAATCCCCAGCAGGCAGTTGTCAGGTTTATTGAATTGATAGCAAAGCTGCATCCAAAGAAAAGCTAAATCATTTACTCAAGAATCAGAAGCCGTGTTGGTGCCAGAGCTGGCAATGTGGCTCAGAGCATTTAAGAAGATAAAACTTTAACAGTCTGGCAAAAGACTCCAGTATTGCAATTCATGGCCTTTTCTCTCTGATGGACCATGCTTCTTTTTCTCTTAGCTACTTATTGCTGCTTAGGCTTTAATAGAGTTAAGTAAGTCACTGCATTGGACTTGTTTTAATCTAATATGCAGATAGCCAGTGTTTTCTAGGGATCATCTCTTCCCTTGGAGAGAGCCTGTCTTGCTAGATACTCTTCAGAGGACTCATCCTCATCTGTGTACCTTTTCATCACTTCATCTCAGAATTTTGAGAACAGAGGAAGTCTACAGTACCGTGCATCTTACTAAAGGTATTTCTCCTTTGTAGTGTTTGTCTGAATCAAAGGGTTTTTTATTATGTCCAACCTTAACTCCCCTAGTCCCAGTAGCAGTTGTAAGGTGTCTGCTTTCCTCTGAAAAGGCAGAGGCAACACTTCTCTCTAGGGACCAAAGGGAAACAATCCTGTACAGATCCTTTTGCTCTTTTCTCCTTTGCATGCTTAGCTCGTTTGCCTCTGAAGTAGACTCCAGAAAGACTGTTAGGAATTAAGTGAAAACTAATGAGGCACAACAGAAACCCCTCTCTTGTAAATCAGCTTTGACTCCTTTTGTCTCAAAAGAAGGAAGACCAGATGTGATTGGTTTCACTACATCCACTGTCATCTTCATGCTTTAGGCTGCTGAGAGGAATATGGAGAGTAAACACTCAAGCATTGCAAAATTGAGGGTAACAAAATTGATCATTCTTCCCCTTTTTGAGGCCTGCCTCTGGCACCATGTCCAGACTTAAGGATCCAAACCAAAAGATGTTCTCATTCTTATGCATTGTTTTTCCCACAGAGCAGGGTGTGTGTATGTGCATGTGTATGCACGTGCCCACTCAGCGTGCCGCTCTAGCTGGTGTAGGAACAGAAGCATGAAGAAGGATTCATGAGTGCTGTGAAATGAACACAAAAAGGGACTGCCTGTTTTTTGAGTCAGTTTGTATAGGTGGGAGGAATTGGAAGGGGTTGCAGTGTTTTGGTTTTGCTGGGGAGAATGTGATTTCCAGCCCAGATACCAGGTTTCTCTGTATCTAAGTTAGGCTCCTCTTCCTGAATTAGAATATTGAAGAGGTAAGTAAAGGTTGGCTCTTTGATAGATTCATTAGACAAGCAATAAATAATACCTTATCCACTTTATAGCATGACTAATCCCATTTCCATGCACTTCTGATTTGATAAATGCATCTGTGTTAACAAGAATGCAGACTTGTAGAGAACAGAGCACAGAGCCTCCTTCTTTAGCCTGTGAACTACAGCATGTATTTATTTTGGCTGTCTGTAGGTGGTAGTTTTTGCTCACTGGGAAAGTTGACATGGTTCAGGCTCTGCACATCGGTTGGTTATTTTTGTTTGTTTGTTAATTTTTTTTTACCTTCCTCTTTCTTTCCTAATCATCTTAAGATCATCAGGAAAGTGGTATATTCCGGGGGGGGTGTCATTGTTTTTTCCAGAGTTTACACCTGGAATTATTCCTCTCAGCCTCTGGAAATTGGTTATATTTTTATGTCTTTTGATTTTCGAAGTTCCTGTGTTTTGCAAAGCAAAGTGCCTCCTGCACTAGACTCTCTTTTCATCTGAATTTAACATAAATACAGAATAGGTAACAGCTGACTGTTCCAAACAGAAATCAAATGAAGTTTAAGAGAAGCAGCTTATTGCCCCTAGTTTAGCCTTCATTGCAAGCAAAATACATAGTTTATGTCCTTCAGAATGAATGGACCTGTGCACACATAAAATGGCCTCTTGTACCCATGCTCTTTCAGCACTGCTTCTGTGAACACTGGTAAATTAAGAAAGAGCAAAATACTCAGGCTGAGATGTGTAATTAATTTTCTTCCTTGGAAGTACCTTACTCTCTGAGTAAGTCCTCCATATGAAGAAGGGTGACAGAATCTCAGACTTAAGTAGTAGAAGAGAACTGATTAAAGCAAGACCTCTGTAATCTAAAGATGCAAACTGGTTTTTGGAAGTCCCTGTCTGAGTAGCTGAACCAACTGGCTGGACTTGGAAATGGTGGAAACTGCTGCTGGTAGAACTAGAAATAAACAAATCCTACCCATTTCACTGAGGTGTGAAAGGAGCACTGGAGACTGACACAAGCACCAAAGCAGGATTTGTTGAATGTTTAACTGTTTAAAACTGGATTCGCATATTTTGGTTTTAACCTGAAAACCGGTACCGGCCAGTTGATTAATAATCTGTCTGATGAAAGTTTTGAAATGGTGTCACAATCAATTATAAAAGTTTAAGCCTCAAACTTGAAGTTTTATTATCCTGTTATTACAAGAATAAGAAACTGCTGAAGCCAGTGTAAAGGATTAGCAGAAAGGATGCAGTGTAAAGGATGTAATAACATAGCTCACAAGAGGCCAGTATGTATTTAAACTTTTAATTACTTAAAGCCATGTTTGTCCAGTGTAACAGGACCAAGGCATCTTCCTAGGAGTGCAACAGTCTAGAGGACTTCATGTAAGCCAAGGGACACAGAAAGGCCAGAAATGGTCTTGAAAACCCCTGTGTCTTAGTAGGAATGATCAGGACCTTAGCTGCTAGTGAAAAGCAAAACAACAGTAACAAAAACACACACAAGAAAAAAGGTAAAATATACATAAACACACATTCTCAAGAATGTCCTAGTACTTTGTATTCTGTGGCTGTGGGCAGGCAGGGTGGAAATTGGTTATGTGAGACCACTAGCTTTAGTCTCATATCTGCTTTGTTTTTCCTTTCCTTCCCTTTCCAAGAAAAGAAACTTGTGAAGTACCAATCTGAAGTACAATTCATTAAGACACTTCAAACCAGGAATAAAATAGCTGCAAAAAGTACGGTGTAGGGAAGACTCAGTTACCCACAAAAGAATTAGTCCAATTATTCCTCAGTAATTAAAATCAAATAGTCCCCTTACTGCAAACTGTCTTCCATACAGGGACCAGTCTTAGCATAGCTATATGCAGCAGAGTCCCCACTGGAAACAGGCTGTATGATGGCAGAATTGTTTTCCATAGTAACACCTCCTAGGTGATGCAGAGCAAGCTGATAAAAGATGGGCTGCATCTGTGCAGTGTGGTTTGCCTTGAGGAGAGAGTATTTTTGTTCTTCTCAAAGACCAGCACGTGGTCTACCATTATTGCAAGAGTACAGGTATTGTCCCTGCATCAGCTACTACCTTTGATTAGAAACACTTTCTTTTGATTTTTATTGCCTTGGCTTAAAGCAACTTCCTCACAGTTCCCAGCTACCTCCTTTGAGAGCAGGGTGTGCACGGGCTCTTGTACCATTCACATGTCTCACTGTATGGGATACACTAAAGAGAGCTGGGAAGGTCCTTGATTAAGGAAAAGTGTAATGAAATAGTGTAAGTGACTAAATTGGAATAATCCAAGCTAGTAGAGTTTCTGTTGTTTTTTCCTGGTGTAAAATGGACACCTTTTGCTGTTAACCACAGAAAAATATCATGGTTCTGGCAAAGTGTTTGCATGGAGCTGTTAGAAATTAGTATTCAGGGCCAGCTCCTTATTGGTCAGTCTGTCTGGGGAAAAAAAAATAGTTTTATCTGAACTGAAGAACTAGTTCATATAAAAAAACCCAGAACTAAATGGCTTCATTCTCATGGGAAAATGCAGCTCTTTGGAGCCTCCTGAAATGAACAGTTTAAAGGAGGAGGATTTGTCTTAAACTGTGGGCATTTATCTAGACGTAGCACGTGAGTAGCACTCGGGAGATTAGTACAGCTTGTGCAGAACAGAGCTAAGTCCTGATGGGCCTGTTGATATGTCCAGTTTTGATATCTTTCTTGAATGACATCTAGCATCAAAGCACCTTGTATCACCCCTTGCAGCAAGGTAGCCCAGTTTTCCCATTCTGTAGTTTACAAGACAGGTAGAGAGAGCAAATGACTTGCCCAAAATCCTGCAGAAAGACTGGAAAGAAGGAAGGAATGGATCAGCAGTCTCCTGTGGACAGCTAGTACTCTTCCTGCTGTGCCAACCTTTCTCTCCCAAGAGTTGTAACTGACTGGGGCAACTCGCTGTGTAACTTAAGTTTCAGGTCTGCTTCTTGTATCCACCCTTTCCACTCCTGTTAAGTAAATCCTTCAAACGGTACTTCTCTATACTGCTTCATTAACACTTCTTTTTTTTTCCCCCACAATCAAAGAGGTTGTTTCTAGCAAGTCATCTGCTTTATTGGCCACTCTCTTTTAGCGTGGTGTCATGCTCCATCGAGAGCCTTGCTGGAGAAAACATTCCTGAATTTGTGGAAAAACCTTGTCCACTGACAACATCCAAGGGTGAGTTACAACAATTTCTGGTGAAATACAGTTGTTTACCTAGTACATGCCATCAACTGACTGCATCTCCAGGTGCTCTTAGGTATATTCATCCATCTCATGAAAGGAAATGTGAGGCATCATCTTTAACACTGGAAGAGTAGTAAACAAAGTTCGATGCAAACTGCAGTTACCTGTACCCAACCCCACTGGTTTTAGAGCTTTGTTACAGATCACTCAAAATCAGTGGAAAAGCTGCTGTTTATTTTAGCCAATGGAAACTTGTCCATACTGATTTAAATACAGCACTTCTTGTTTATGCAAAACTCATGGTTGAGTGATTTGGCTGGGGCTGGAAGAATGTGACCATTAATACATAAGTAAATAAGCCTTATCCATCGTGTGTAATCTCTCCCATATGACAGATATGTGACTGTCTAAAGTGAAAGAAAGATCATGTGAGTCTTTATTATATATCACAAAAGATCACAAATCATTCCTGTCAGTGAGCAGAGCTCTGCTAATGAATACATTTCAATCCCAGAGTGGTATCTGTGATGGATGTAAAGTTGAAATAAGTACAGGAAATAAAGCAAAGCAGGGCTAATCTAATTTCCTCCATAAAGCAGACAGGAAAAGAAACCAAGCATTTAAAATAAACCCAAACAGAGAAAAAAAGGTAGCAGCCCCCTGTTCAATTTCTGTTATTCCTTCATTAATTCAAATGTTTCTTTCTGAATTCTAGGAGACAAAACAATTTTCTGAGCTAAAGTTAAAGGTAAACCAAAGCCCAATGTAACATGGAAAGGAGAGAGTGGGTCCCAATAGAAGGATCCAGAATGTTTTTGACAGTACTTTTAAGAAGCATGTGCTAAGTTAACACACCATTTTTTTTCTTGCCATTAGCTCCAATAAAAACTGTAAAAAAAACCCAACCCTAAACTTAAGCACTATAGTATTCCTCAGCAGCAACAAAACCATCCCCATTTGCCTACTGCAGTCAGTAGTGCTACTTCCAAACACTGCTGTGTGTTTATCGGGCAGTTAGTGATCAACTGAAAAAAGAGCATTAGAGCAGGAACCATTAGTTTTGTTACCTAGTTTTGTGTTTATCATAGTGAGGCCCTAATGCCTCTTGTGGGTCACTCAGACAAAATCAGTGCTAAACCTTAGTAATTCATAATATTATTGGGACGTGTCCCCATTTGCCCTTGTTTAATTTGTGATGTCCCATGGCTGCAAAGTACTACCCTTTTTCTGTTCTTTTCCTTGCTTGCCTTGCTCTGTCCCTTTATCTTCTCCTTCCTTAATTCTTAGTCCATTCTACCTCTTCTCTTCTCTCAGGCAATCCTCTGTTTACAAGTCTGCCAGCCAGGGCAGGTCAGATTCTCTTTTCCTACAATACTCGAGTCTTAAGTCCAACAGCTTCCATTCACCCTCCTCTGGTCTCTGTATTGCTTATGCAGTTCAGGGGTGATCTTGCCTTCAGTGCAGAGCACCGGAATAAAAGGACCTCTCTAAGAAGAAATGTGGCTTCATTTTGCTGCTATAAGCCAAGAATGGACCTGATCCAAAATACTTCACTGTCAGTGGGAAGACTTCTGTCTGTTTCTGGGGCTTTGGGAAGGCTCTGAGGGATCTTTAGAGAGGAGAAAGCATTGGATTTGGCCTCAGAATTTCTACCCTCAGTGATTCTGGATTTTCAACAGGTCAGTTCTGTTAGTGATTAAAAAAAAAAAGCCAATCTAAACACGCATAAAGAAAAATCACTAGTACATTTGCCATATCCACTCCCCACTGCCCCAACCTATGTGGATTTTTTTTGCTTAATTGCCTTCTCTGGTTTTTTTTGTTGGTTTGTTTGTTGTGGGTTTTTTTATTTCAGATCTGAATGTTTCTCCTGAGATGGTACTGATAACTACAAGTGTTTAGTGCCCAGTACCCACCCTGATGCCATCTATTCAGCATCCTTGCCACAGCTAAAGGTAAGCTCTAGAGGTCTGGCTCTGCTAGTGATTACACCAGTCACTAACTACTAAGCTTGGAAGAATTCTGAAGTTAGGCAAAATGGAGAGTCTTTGCAAGGCAGATTTGCTGCAGGTGGAGTAGGGTGAAGCAAGATGAAAGAATCTAACCCCTGCTGACTTTAAACTGAGTACAGTGTATTTTGCCTTCTGTGTCCACTGCCAAAAAGACCATGTTTCTAAAGGTGCAAGCGCTGTGATTATTATGGGGGACAGCCTTTGTGTTTCTTGTATTACCTGGGAAAAGATGACAGGAAGCATGTAAGTATGAAATACATGCTGTGAATGGGAATGACCTGGGCACCTCTTTGTGGCTGACAAGAAACTCTGTGTTGTGCTGAGAGTGATAGGTCATGGTCCTCAGATACGTGAGGTTCTGCGTAGTGTCAACATCTGCAGACAAGCATTGGAGGGTCAAAACCAGTGGGCCAAACTGTGGCCTACTTTCTTTTCTTAAATGTCTTTGCAACATTCATGATTCACTGGTCTTTGTAGGCTGAACAGAAATGTAACTTTGTACAAGTCATAAACCAACCCACGATTATCGGAGTGTCTGTGTGAAAACACCTTTCCTGAGATAGCAGATTTCAGTTTGAAGCCTATTACACATAAGCCAAATTCTCCCCTGACGTCAGTGTGATAGGGGTGTGAGTCACTACCGAATTTGGACCAGTTTTAGTGGAAAAGATGGGAATGATGAAATGCACCTTGGCACTGTCGTTTTAGTGGAAGTGAACTTTACTCATACAGGACTTGGGAGTGAGTGGATGGGCCTAAGCATAATGAGAACAATCCTTTTTTTATGTGCATACTTTTCCTACAAAAAGCCAAATGTGTTCTTTCTTTTGAAAGGAAACCAACCACATTATATACAGCAAACTTGTTTTAAAGTGATGCTGCCGCTCTATAGCACCACTGAAGTAAGACCGTCTCTTCAAGATAAGCTTTGCCATAAATACTGTGTTTAAAGTATAATATTTACCTTTTTGATAAAGCCCTTGGCAGGGCTTGGGCACAGGCTGTTTAGTAGCATTGTAGATGATCTTACTTTAGCCAAACAGTGATCCTGTGCCAGGCACTGCAGAACTCTTGACAGATAATGCAGGAAGATGTCAGTCCTCCTTCAGCTTGCCAGGTATGCTTCTAGGTGTTCTTTGCAATTACCTGAAGCCATTTGCAATGGCCTCCAGTAAAGGAGAGGGGAAAAAAAGCAAACTTGAGGCAGAACTGAACAGAAAAGCAGTGTGTCTGTTGGTAAGCAGCTTTGTAGAATTATGCGCAACTTCTACTGAACATTGAGAACTGTTTAGCTTAATTTCTACTGAAGCTGAATGAGTGAATCACTAGCCTCTTGCTATTTACTGTAGGAAATCAGAGATCAGGAACTAAAAATAACAGACTGAATGTTTGTCGTCTTGGTATTTAACAGGTAAGACCCAAACTCCTGACAGAACTGAAGCAACTGAAAGTGACTGAAAGACAGACAGCAGTGTTTGAAATCCACCTGCCCAGGGAAGTGCAAAACTTCACCTAGAAGTTCAATGGCAAAGAGTTGAAGTGAGATAAGTATGAAATTACCCCATCTCATGATGGATTGGCCTGCCCTGTGAAAACTAAAACAGTTCAATCCCGTGACTTTAAAGAACTCAGTGTCGAGACTGGAGATGTGTGCAGAACACTGCACTCTTCATTGATCCTAAGTCATGCAAAATAAGCATCTTCGTGCAGTGGGTAGATCAAACACAAGATTCCAGGGGTTGAGCTGCAAAATCTATAAAACTAAAGCAGAAAACACCAGAGCTTGGGCTGAGAAAACTGTAAGCTGCAGTCTCATGAAACTAGTCTGTGGATGGGGAAGCAGAGAAGCATCAAGGCTTTCTTTTTCACACTGACAGTAAAGCTCCAAGCCTGCATAGGAGCCTATGTTATATCCTGCAAGGCAAAGCCACTTGTTTTGATTTATAAGGTGCTTGCTGGTATGTGCCATTTTTTCTTGCCAACCTCTTTCCCAACTCAGTTTGTCAGCAATCTCAAGAAGAAGAAGGGAAAACTGTTTACTGACTTCTGAAGATGTCATCCTGGAGGGGATGCAGAATGGATGAGTGATTGAGAGGTCTAAGTACACCACAAAGCATGATGGGATGAGAGCAGAGCTTATCATTAATGGTGCTGAGCTGAGTGGCTCAGGAGATTGCGCAGCGATCATAGGCTGTGCAAGAGAGTGACCCTGATGAGCAGTACAGCAGTGCCAGTGTATCTGGAAGGTAAGTGTGAATGGCTCAAGAGAAGAAGAGGAGGAATAGTAGTCTTTGCACTGTTTTTCAGTGAACTCTGCAGAGTAGCAGTGCTAGTTTGCTGTAACAGCTAGGAAACTGAGGTGAAACAATGCTGCTCTGCAGTTTATTTATTGTTTAACATGGAATAAGCCCTTAGTCTGTGCCCCCTTGGTAGCATGAAGATAATAGTTAAGGACTTCCCTTAGCTGTATAAAACAGTAGAGGCATAAAGCAGTCAATCTTCCATTTAAGTTCTTGCATGTGTTGCCTAAACCAGCCTAGTAAAGTATAGTGTGTTTATTTTAATCAGGGTTGTCCTAATGAATTCTTATCCTGGTTCTTTAAAATGATCCACGGGACATTTGACTGCAGCCTGCTGAGGACCAGCAGCACAACATGAGGCTGGTAAATATATTTAATATCACATGTGTTTTGTGAATTAATTTTGCAGTGGCATTATTGATGTAGTAAACTTAAGTCTATGATCTTTACAGAAAGACACAAGTCTGTTAAGAACAGGAAGAGAAGTTAGAAAGCTTAGCTTCATGCTCTCAGCATAGGCTGGAGAAGAATTTGAAAGTTAGTGTGGATTTTAGTGGCTGTTACTATTTGAGATGACTTCTGTTAGATGTTGACCAGCTTGGAACTATGCCCAGGTGCCTTCCATGAGAAGTGCAGCATTTAAGACCATTTTTACATTAACTACATGGAAGGAGAATAAAATGGTATCAGTGTATCCTTTGCATGTCCTACAAACTGAATATTTGGTTGGTAGGACAGTGTGAAGAAAAATTTAGGGGGCAAAACAAGCTCAACTCTGACATCAAGGCAGATTTCCGTACCTGGAAGATTAACCTGCCCTAGTGCTGACCCTAGACAGACGTCTCTATGAGGCTGGTCTCTTCCTAATACTCCTGCATTTTCTGTGTCAGACAATGCCCCACAAACCCTGTCCTGGTGCACAGACTTGGGTAGAGGTCACCCCATTAGTTGCATTTTGACCAAGTATTACTTCCCATTGTGTTTTTCAAAAACCAGCCAGAAGGGAGCACTTTCACAATGGCATCCCTAGCCTGGGCTTTCTAGGTGTGCAGCCTGGCAAGGATTCTTCTAATGAATCCCTCTGCAGCCTGGGTTGAGTGTGGCTGGCAGCGGGCAAAGAAGCCCTGACTCCTGGAAGATGGGTGCCAGGCCTTGTGTGTGAGTGCCCTCTGTGGGCCATACCCAGGATGGCCTGAAGTGATGGTGTGGGCCAGGGGCTTTCCCCGACCTGCTCCTGTGGGGCTGAAACCACTTCTGTGGCAAAGGTAACCCAGAAAGCTGTGGCTGAGCTGCCCACAACTCCTGTGCATGCTGGAATTGCATTCTGGTGCTTTACAGATTCATCTTTCCCCATAGAGAATTCAGGTTTGGATACAGGTGTTATGTAGGCAGTAGAGGAAGTGTTTGGCTGGTTTGACAGCTCCTCTGGACCAGCTGGGTCTGGAGCAGTGCCAAGAGGCTGTTTTCTGCTTCAGTTTTTGTGTTCCTGCAGCTGTGTTCTCTCCAGTGAACACACATAAAGGGCAAAAACTACTTAAGAACAGCCCTTCTCCATCTTACTTTCTTCCCAGAATGTCCAGTTCACTAAACTGCTTTCATCCTGCGGGCCTGTCTGTTTTGTTCATTCTCCCTGCTGTTCAATACCTCCTTCGTGTTTGAAATGCTCAGTTGACAAGCATTCTGCACAGTTTCTCTGTTCACCTGCTTCCATCGGATTTGTTCCAGAGACATTTGCAACCACGAAGAGTATGTGTGTAATGTTCATACTCTACTTGGGTGTTCTGCTGAGTACTGTGATGTCCTGAATGATGTGAAGACGGAAGAAATTTGGCTCAGGGATGGCAAATAGGTAAAATGACTATCACTGTATCATTATAATGAAAGGCTGGAAGTGGGAATTTTTTTTTTTCCAAATAGCTACTGTGGGACTTGGCCTGGTGTTATTAAAGGGTTTCTGAGTAGGAACAGATGGACAGATCAGACAAGAATAGATCTAGTCTTTCCCAGTCTACGACAGCCTCAGTCTTACTAGGTTTTGGCTTTGGATTCTGGCGCTTTCAAAACTTTCCTTCCCAGTCTCCCATAAAGATGCTTTTGTGTTTGTTAAACCATTTGCACAGCCTGTGAAATGTGGCTTCTCACCACCCACCCTTCTCCCTCTCCCAGCCTCTAATTTCCAGAGGAATCACTAAATGTGTCCTTCGCATGCCGATGCGCACCCTTCGTTACATGCCACGTGCCTCAGCTAAACGGATGCACGGATCACTGTCCACATAACACTGAATTCATTTTGTCCATAGATCACAGAGCATTATACCAGAGTAGGAGTTAAAAATCCTGACTGCTTAGTCATCTGATCAGAGGATTTAGAGACAGAGTTGGAGATAGTGCTTGTTGCAAAATGGTTTGTCTCAATCTTCTTGCTAGATTATGGACATGAAAAATATCTGGATAATGAAGCAGGGAGCCATCCACAAACTCATCATTGACAGAATGGGAGAGGAGCGCAAAGGGGGGTAGACATTCAGAGCCAAGGGAGAAGGGAGTGGAGCAATGGTTGCCATTGCAAGTAGCCACCCCATCTCCTTACTGCTCTTTACCAGGCATACACAAACACTCGCAGAATTAGTGCTTCATTAGGTCTCCCTACCTGGGCCCGTACCAGCTTATCTCTGTGCATGAGCAAAACCTCTTATTTCTGCTTCTTTGTTCCCTGAGGGGAGAAAAAATGAACAGTCGTACTGGTTGATTTTAAGTGACTGCATTTATAAATTGAGAATTTTGGGCTGAGCCTTTACTTCAAATGTTGTTGTCATGAGCAACCAGAAAAGCACCTCTTTGGAAGCTCTCTGCAGAGATGTATAAACGTGGGTATTGCTCAGCTCTTGGCGGCCAGATGGTGCCAGCTGAGCTCTCAGACTCACCTGGTGCATGGGAACGGCCTCTTCATGTCCACGGACATGGTAGTCATCATACCTGTGTTGCAGTAAAAACCCATCCATAGCAAAGTTTGTTATAGGGAGGGTTGATTTCTCCAGCAGTCATAAATATTTTTGAATGCCTTGATTGAATTTTCTAAACATACACATTGTGTGACAAAAATAAAAGGAAAACCACTGAGTATGTTTAGGAAGCTGGTTATTTTTCTTTGTGTGCAGGACATCCTTATCATTTTCCCATATACGGTTGGGGAATATGTAACAAAGGAGGGAGCATTTTCTTTACAAGCAGTACCTAACTTTGATCCTACTGTCTTTATCATGGTCATAGATATGTATCCCAGTGTGGCCTTAGGGAAGAACGGCACAGAGGGCTGCTTCTTGTGCCTTGCAAAACTGAGAAACTGCCTGGAATCAAATCTCCAGGCCCTAGGGAAGTGAGGAGCTTTGGGGCTTGCTATTTTCCAGAGGTCCCTCTTTTTCTGCTGAGCTGAAGAACTAAAGGACGGCAGCCAGCTTCCTGTACAATAAAGAAAACTAAAATAACTGGATTAAAACAGTTTGAAGATTTTGAGTGCCCCTGAAGACTTCCACAAAATACAGAATTCTGATAGTAAAAATATGCCAGGGTGTATGAAAAGCCCAGTTTTGCACTACCTTTTCTGTGAACTCACAGACACGGGAAAGATGTGAAGCTATGTTTGCAGCTGCTGCTTTCAAATGTCTTCTGTTCTTTGCAGATTCTCTCTTATTGAAGAACCCATCCTCAAGCTTCTTGCCGCACCCAGCATTACTGTGAAGTCCAAGCATACAGCAAGCATCAGGATGCCTTTCAAGACAAAGCCAATGTCCAGAGTTACATGGTTTGGAGAGGGTACAGAAGTGGCAGAGAAGAGAAAGTCCATGGAGAAAGCCAGTGGCTGCATTACTTGCAATCAAAAACTGTGTGGGAGAAAGCAGTGGAGCCATTACGCTGAATCTGAAAAATCGCTGTGGCTCACTTTCTGACAATCCTTACCACAAATTTGTTGGTAGGTCCTAAATTAATCATTTTTTAATAAGACAATCACTGGTAGATAAGTTTGGCTACAGACACTGTAATTCAGACTTTCTCTTAAAGAGAGTCTTCTAGCCGGGCAGACTCTTTAAGTTATCAAATTGATTCAAGTGTATTTAGTTTTGCTGTAATCTACACTGATTTACACTGTAAAAGGATATCACCCTCTAAATAATAGCCCTCCCTGTCACTGCCCAGCTGCTCACACTACAGACAAACCAAAACCATCACGGGGAAAGCACACATGGGGAAAATACAAAGCAAGATGGAAAGCACCCAAAGAAAATGGACAAAGGAGGTGACTCACTTCATCGAGAGGAGGATGGCTGGAGAAAAAACTTTAGATCAAAGTTGGTGTGGTGGAAAGCAACTACCCTATGTTTGCTGTGGAGAAGGTAGAAGCTTACTAATTGAGAATACATGCCATCAACTCTGAGGGCCTCATAGAGCCCCTGGAAACAGAAGCCATTTTGCTGGAGAACCTAATAGCCTACTATTTTTAATGTGGTTTCCCAGTCCCACTTCCCACCAGGTTTCTTCTCTTCCTCCTTGCCTGTACCCACTGTCCCCTGTGCTTCAGGGCACAAATTCTGAGGACTGAGCTTAGAAGCTGGTTTGTGCTTAGGCTGATAACCAAGATCAAGCAAATACCCAGGTCCTTTCACTGAAAGTGTTTGTGTGCTCAGAAACCCCTCTGCATGGACTGGCCACAAGAGAGGACTGACTAACACACTGTTCTAGTGTCAGTTACATAAGCTTAGTGGGATATGGCAGAAATGAAAAGTGTTTTTCTCTGGAAGATACTTGGAGGAAGAGAGAAAATAATATAAAAGGGAATGCTTAAAAACATTTCGTTTTGTAGCCAAAAAAGAAAATATGTTAGCCAAAAACTAACTTGGTTAGACAACACTACCAAACTATCTTCTGGGAGTTCAGGTACTTCTTGTTCTTATTTTTCCTGTATGGGCTGAGATGCCAAATGAAAATCGATTTGTAGTCTCCTTTCCCCAACACCAAAATGTACTATAGAAGATACAGTGCAAACAGCATTTTCTGGCCTTTTGAAACATTTCAGAAAGAAAATTAGCAATTTGAAGTAATATGTATCATCTTTCATCTAAGAGTTTGCATTTTTGTCTAAAATTCCTGTGGATTATGGAAGCTGTTCTGTACTGCATCACAGAAAGAGCTCATTTTTGGAGTAAGTGCAAGAATTTAAATGCTTCAATATTTGAAATGACAAAAGGAAAGTAGATGGAAAAGGAGTCTTTAGAAAAAGGTTGTGGTCTTGAATAAACCCGGCCATGCAAGTTACCCTCCTTGACTTCTTGCTATACATACATACATTTTTATGTGGACACACAACACATATGCATAATTTGGAGTCAACAAATTCTGATTATACTTTGGTAATTTGATTTTCTTCTGGGTGGAGCTTCTGAGACAGTTGTCTCAGCTTCAAGGTGTAGATGTCAGGAAAGAAGCTGTCATCATCACCTAGAACTCCTCAGCCTAGGATGGAGCTCCCCAGTGCAAGATTGTCATAGGAAAAAAAATATAGGAAAAAGGGCAGCAATCTTTCTGTCCCAGTTACAAAGGGACCAGTCCAAGGTTAGACCAAGATTATTATCTTTGTGATGTAGGCAGGAAGGTTAGAAAAGCTTTGAATGCAAAGTGGAGTACTGATTAATCAAGGGAAATTTCATCATGACATCTAGCAAGATACGCTTTTTGACACCTGCTCTTCAAATTGAGATTTTCAGCCCTCAAACTGAAATGGGTTGATACCTATGAGCAACAAGGAGAGGGCAGAACACTTAGCATCTCTGAAAGTCCCACCTATGGATTTAGGTGCCCAATTTCAAGCATCTACGTTTTACATTGCTTAAATTTGACTGCTTTTCCCTGACTTTGACCGGAACTGAACTAAACAAGTGACTGATTTTTGTTGTATCCATCAGATAGCAACCATATGATCCATGCTTAGCACAGCTTGTATAACACATGGGACTGTTCCTATCAGCAGCAGCATCTGACTAACGAGGCTTTTGCTTTTGCTTTTCTGTTAATATTTTGGTTCTGTCTTGGATTCTTTCCTCTGTCTCATTCAAAATGTTGGACTTACTTGTTAGTGAAGTTACAATCAATCACACTATCCAAAAATATCCTCCTTAAGCACCAACATTACTCATGGTAAATAATGGAAACACTTTTTAAGGCAAATTACTCAGTTCCTGAGGTGTTTGAGTTTCTTTTAATTGAATGGAGGTTTAACCTTGCTTGAAGGCTAGATAAAGGAAGGCTTGGCTACTCTGTTAGGTTCATTACATCATGGGAAATCCCACTGAAGTCAGTGGAGCAAGACATGAAGATAGTTTTCCCCAGCATGTATGATTATAACAGGCTGTACACCACAATCTAGTAGTAAGCAAATTGTGCATTTTTCCTCTTATTTATTATATGCATCAAAATTCCATCTCCTCCTTAGGGAGAGAAATATGAAAATGGAATGGACTACTGGAGAAGTAAAGATTATAACCTAGTTAAGGGGGTCTCTGAACCCCTGAAATTTGTTTTGTTCTCCAGCAGTCTGTAAGCTGAAATTTCTTCTTGGTTTATCACAGTCCAAAAGCAATTAAAACAAAAAAACAACAACAACAACAACAACAACAACAAAAAAACAACAAAAAGAAAAGGTAAAGCTATTGGTGACCATTTAATCACCAATAAAAGTGTTCTCAGAGAGTTGTGTAATTGCAACAAGTGATATTTTTCTGGAGGATACAGAATGAGTTTTGTGTGATAGTGCAGACCCTGGTCTTCTCAGCATGCTCTCAACCTCTCATTGCAAGGGATCCCATCAGGATGTTTGTTTCACAGTTTAATGTCTAGTTTTTCTAAATGTGTATGCAATGACCACATGACTCAGATTTGATGGAATGTGGCAATTCTAGCCTGGCTCAGTGTAAGGGACTGCATTGTGCTTACAGCATAACTAAAGATTAAGTAAGGCCTTAATACTGTTGGCTGTAAATGTAACTGTAATTTAAGTGCCTTTAAGTATGATATTATTCACCTAAAATGTGTAACTATGAAGATAAGGACCCAGTAAGAGATCCTCACCTGAGGGGAATTGAGCATATGCAAACAGCAGAGATCAACATGATAAAGGTGCTGTGTGGTGTAGATACCTTTAGTACTTGAAAGTCACACATAGGTTGCCAAAGGCCCTAATATATGACAAAGAAAATAATTTCTCATACGTGTTACTATTCTCCTTTCATCAGTCTCCCATCAACCCTTTTAAAAGAAGTGAAAACTTTTGTGGAACTCATGAGTTGTTTACGTTCTTTTAATACTGGATTTTTAGTAGTAAAGAATCTATGACTAATTCTGAACTGATCAAAACCACAGGCAAGCTCCAAAGGATTACAATTGCCTCAGAAATGCTGAAATAGGCAGATTTTATTTTGTGCCTGTTATAGAGGATTCTTGCTCTATGTGACCATATAACTAAAGCATTTAAAAAGCAAAAGGCTGTCAGAGGCCACCTATAAATAGCTTGGACTATTGAGGGAATCTTGTAATAGATACAGGAGTGGGCCTTAGTAGCTGCACATAATTTAGAAAAAAAAAACAACCTGGCCAAGTGTGGAAGCAAGTACAGCTGAAAAATGGGAGAATTCTATGTAGCAGGCAAGAGCCTTGAGGTTAAATAGTTACTCAGATGGGAAAGCACTCAGGTTCCTTTACATCAGAAGACAACACAAAACCAATTTGAAGCCTGAAGCTGTGATTCTTCTCCTCGTTGGAGACTTGCATTATTTCTTATTAGGCCTAGGAGAATATGCACTGTCCATATTCCCCATATTCCTTGTAACCGAGTGCTCAGATGAGTGTTCTGTATAAAAGCCTCGAGCATCAAGTTTGTTATAGCATGCTGCACTGGTTGACCTTTTTGATTTGGGGTGGGAAGAAAGTCATTGTATTTTAGCTGAGATTTTTGGAGCAGAATGTGAATTGATTAAAACATAGAGATATTTTTAATATTCTACCTTTTGCCCTTATGTATTACAGATATCTAATCAGACTGCCACAAGGCGGACTAAAGAGCAAAAAGCAAGATCTGTGTTTTCAGAAATGACTATTATTAGGGATACTGTAATATCTGGCAAATAAAGATCATTAACAGGATCTTTCAAGGCAGTAAGAAAATTCACAAGCAGTCCAGATGGCACCTCACCACTTTACACAGGACTGTGAGAGAGGTTTATTAAACAAGAAGAGATGCAACGTATGCAAATCCATACAAGACAGGTGACAGGAAAAAAGGTACTGCAGAGCTCACCAGTCAGCTAGGAAGAGACAGGAGCAAACCTTTAATGCTTGACACCTTTAATGCTCAACACCTCTCCCAAACACATATGGAGAATGAGTGCTGCTCACAGAAGGTGTCCCTTCCAAGCTGAATCTGGATGTTTTTGTGTCAAATGTAAGGATTTTTCTTAAATGGACAACTTTGGAAATGTGTCTACATATATGTGCCATGTTAGGAACTGCATTGTTTTCTTGGACAGAAATTGCTCTGTTTTTATTAAAGCTCTTTTTACCCTAAAACCTTGCAGGATTGGCATCTTGAAACAGGAACAGCTCTGTGTTCACCTGTGTAAGCGTAGGCCTGCAGGTACAGCAGTATGTCACAGCTCACCTGCTGTCACAGAGCCTCCAGGACTGCTGAAAGTGGTGGATTTCTCCAACTCCAGCATTTTCTTAGCCTGGCAGGAACCAGACCAGGGAGATGTGCTGTCAGGATACATACTGGACATGCAAGCTGAGGACACCAAGAAATGGAATAAATGCACCAAGATCCCTGTCTCTGGTACCACTTACACTGTGGGAGGCTTGCAGGAGAGACAAATACTATTTCTGAACCTGAGCTATGAAGGAAGTTGGCATGGGAGAAGCAGTGGAGTTACAGGAGGGTATTCTAGCAGTACCACCTTCAGGTAAGACCTGCAGTATCCATCCAGCTGGAACTCCTAGTTGCCAGCTGTTACTTCCTTTTGGTTTTAGAATGTACCACATTTTGTAAAGGGTTATCAAGTTCCTCTTGCACAAAATATTTAGCATTACAGCTCTTCTGAGTTTTTCAGAGGTGCTGAGAGGTGATGGAGAACAGCACAAGTTGTGCAGTCCTTCAGCCAAATTAAAATCATTCTGCCATCCTTCTTCCTGAGCTGTCCCCTTAATGTCAGGTATAGTGGCAGTTATTTCTTCTACTGTTTGACTTATCACATCCCATGTGATTGCAGAGGTCACTACTGGAAGATTCTCTGATTCCTGTCATGGACACTGCAGTCTGTGTATGGGTTAGAAGGGTTGTTACTACAGCAAGTAAACCATCATGTCTGAAGTGCCCATTTGCTGCAGATACGGGGTACTAAGAATTACAGTTCTTTCAGGCACTTGGTTTGAATGGGCTGAAGTCAGGTGCCACCATGCTAAAGATGAAATAACATTATCAGAGATTATGCTTCAAAGACAGTATGTCTTGAGAATGAAGGTATCCTGACCTGCTGTGAAATCCCTATGTAGCTTACTATTTGAGGTAGCAAAGTATTTAAGTCTTTATTGCTTAGGACTTAATGAATGCTTAAGTATTAGTTTGGAAATTTAGAGTTATGTCTAAGATACTTCCAGGTAACAAAGCATGGTGCTGACTGCCCTCAGTAGCAATAGTGCCAGCAAGAAAAGGTGTGCGATTCACGAGTCATGTTATAAAGTGCTGATTCCTATAGAGTAGGACATTCAGGCTTGATTGAGGAAGTCTTAGAAGGCAATATCCAGGTGGCTGATTAAAAAAACACTAACTCACACTAACTGCCTTCTGAAAGTTGACCATATCTTCTTCCAGTCTCCAGGTGTGACTCAACAGACTCAAGAATGGCCTTGCTTTTCTGTGCAATCTCTCACTCTAATTTTTTACGTTTTTTAATTCTCTCTGCCTGTTTTTCTTTTATTCTCCCCTCTTCCCCCCCCCCCCCAAGGTTTGATCTGAGTGTGAGGCTGAAGAGCCACATGGTGGTTTGTGCTGGGACAGCACCATGTATTCATACAGCTTTCCCTGTGGATTCTGTATGGTGTCCAGTTAGAGGAGAAATCCTGCTATGACAATTATCTTGAGCATTTGGTGAAATACAACTGCAGGGCTATGGATGCTGTAATTGTCCTTTGGCCTTTATCACCTGAGCTATCACTTTGGTTTAAAAGAAGTTGACTGTTGAAGAAAACTCATGCAATGCTTTAGCTTCTTGAAGTCCAATAACTGCTTCCTGTTTTTATGGCTAGTGTTTTTATAAGGCTCTGTGTGGTAAGGCTAGAGGGATTTCTGTGCATGCAGGTTTGTCAGCTGCACAATCTGGCCCTCTGCAGCTGGAGCAACAATGCTCAGCAACCATAAAACATTGGGGAAACTCTCCGATTCATCATGAGAGGCAGAATTTCTCAAGCATGCAATTACAGTTCATGCTAACTGAAGTGAAATCATTCTTGATTAAACCTTGAGTGACCTAGAGAAGTGATGGGGTCGTAAAAACAATGCTTGAGGTCCCAACACTGTCCTTTTTGAGGTACAATTTCTATTAAGATAGATGTTGATCTCATTTCTGTAGAGGCTCAGGGCAATTTCTGTGCATCCCTTTTTTTTTTTTTATGGCCTAGACTGCTGCACGAGCTGAGGCTCCCCAGTACCTTGCAGAATCAGCCACAGTATAAGAATGTATCTCCCAGTCTGAACTGTTCAAGTTTATCTGTATATCACTAACTAATTTCCCTCTGCTTTCAAGATGATCTAACTACTGAACTGTAGTGTAAGGCTTATGTGGCATCTCCTAAGACAGCTCTGTGCACTTTGCTGGGGACAAAGCCTGCCCTTGCTCTTACAGCTTGAAGAAATCTCTAGGATTACCGTCCTTGAAACATTTTTCTATCAGGCTGATCATGTACAAGTGGCTCCTGTAAATATAGATATCCCTTCTGTGCTCAAAGACATGATTTGTTTCTGTTGCCATTCAAGTCAGGAAGCAGAAAATTATAGCTGCTCATTTGTCTTGGCCAGGACACCCCACCACCACCAGTGATGTGGAAAAAGAAGGCATATCAACAAGAGGGAGGAGAAGCAGCATTCCTTGTCCTTATCCACAGCACCAAGTGATCTGTTTCTCAGCTGTACCAGATTATCCTCCAGCACAGTTACAGAGAAGCCCTTTACAACGTTCAAATGCAAATTGCAGGTGCAGTATATCAACAGGAGGTATTCCTCCCCTGATGGAAATTTCACACTATTTCTGTATGTCTCTGCATTAGTACTAGAGTTGGCAAGGTTGTTTTTTCCTGGGGGGAAAAAAAAAATCCTCGTAATACACACTGCTTGTCCAAAAAATGCCCTAGGAGTGCCCCAGAATGTTGTTTTCTCTCAAGGGGAGAAAGACTCCCCAGTCAGAAAGGATTTTTCCTACCTGTTTTCTCTGTTTCCCAAGTCCCACCTTCATACTAGAGCCAGTTCAGAGCTGAGGGTTAAGGAAGGTACTGTTGGGGCTTTGCTCACTCTGTCCCATGTGGAGGTACAGGGTGAAGCAGTTACTGCTCCAGTCATCCCCAAATGCTGCCTTGTTTTTCATGCCATTATTTGATCTTGGCATTTCCCAATAACATCACAAAAAGTACAGTGTCTGTCCTCTCCTCAGTCTGGTGACATCATTTCCATTGCAAGCAGGTCTATGACAGCCAAGTGGAGGCAGGCTGGCTTGCTCCTTAGATAGACTTCTATTACTATAATGATCTGCAGGGCGTTAGGGACCTTGACAGTGGATTTTGTACTTCTCATCTCTTTAGAGGGTGATTTTTAAAACTAACAGCTTTATTTTTTCATCAGTTGGAAAATACGCACACAGGTCAAATTGGTGCTTGTATTGCTCAGGGTAGAAGAAATCAAGGAAAGAAGTACTTTCCCATGCACACAGGGACTTTGGAAGGGCAGAGGTGAAGTGAAAAATATTTGCCTCAGAAAAGGACAGAGAGAGGATTCCAAACAGAAGAAACCAGTGCTTAAATGTGCTCATTAATTCTTGGATTTCCCTTGACCACCCCCTGATGTGCAGCTTGTTGAAGAAGTCACAAACACTCTGACCCTAAATCATGTCTCAGATGTAGAAGACAACTAGCAGACTGGTTATGGTATCCTAAATTGAGGTTCTGCATGTGGTTCACAGCTGCAAAGAAGGTCTACAGCAATCCATACAGATTGTCACAGACCTGCTTCCGGGGAGGACATACTTCTTCTGAGTCACCACCTGCAATGGCATTGGGAATACTGACCCTTTGGATTCACAGGAGCAGTGGCACATCTCCAAATACAAAAGTAAGCATAAAAGTTCATGACAGTACTGGAGAAAGAAAGGTGTTCTTGTACATAAGACTGTGGACTAAACTCACCCTAGCGTATCACCCTTGGGGAGTGTGATATTATCGCGTCTTGACATAACAGAAGATTGGCATTCTAAGTCATTTCTCCTGTAGCATATTTCTAGTCTGATTGGGATTTGTTTCCTTAATGAAAAGCAAACAAATTTGTCACGTGTAGGAGACTGGGTAACAGTCTTTCTGGGCCAGAACCTATAAGTAGTCCCTAAAAGCACATTCAGTCAAACACTCGGAGGTCACCCCATCAGGTAAATACTTTCTCCTTTGTTCAGTCGCTCCCTGCTCAGGCCTAATCAGTAATAAGGATGTCTCATTAACAGTACTCCCATACAAACTGAACATGCCTAGCTCATCAAATCAAAATGGTAAGTAACCCTTCTGCCCAGCCTGGGACAAAGCATTATGCTGTTACTCTGAATAGGGAGATCCAAGCCAAATGTTTCTGCTTGGCCTATGTCTCTTGTCATAAACTATTAATATACAGTTTTATATTATTATATTTATATTACCAGACTATGCACATACTTCCTCAGAAGCCTAGCCACACGCTGCTACAGGTCTTCTAATCCCATTGAGAGCAATGGGCAGTTCATGAAAATAAAAGAATCAAGTAGTACCCAAGTTCTATTTATATTTAACAATCAGCCTTCTGTTGCCAACATAAGTAGACTGTAGGTATGTTACTTTGGCTACATGTGCAGCTGAGAGAGAACTTCCAGTGATGCAGCTGTAGTCGTGTTCTTTATGGAAGTATTCTGGGCCTGAATTTTAGAGCCTGAAATAACATCAGTAGCTTCTGTGTATGCAGGAAAGTGTCAGTGGAGCAGTAAATGGAGGCAAGCTAAGCTGGTTGGGCCTGGCAGTCCTTCACTAACAGCCTACCTGTCTTCAGGCAGGACAGCAGGACACAAGCAGATGTGAACTGACTTCCTATTCTTCATTATAAATGACAAGTCACGAGGTTTATTTACACAAACCTGAGAGATGGTAGAAAAACTGAAGGATAAGGAGAAGATAAGCTGTTTTCTGAGAATGAGGTTTCGTAAGAGAATTTTCCCATACAGGGCCACTTTCACGATCCAGGGGATTTACCTGATGGGACTCCATGCCAATGCAAAAGGAAGTAATAAAGACTTCAAGAAATGTGTTTAAATACAGGCTGAAAATGGAACACTTGCAGTGGACACTGGAAATTAAATTGCACATACAGCTCCCCTTGATTCCCCTGTAGACTATTAATGCCTCAGAGCAACACTAGCAGAGCAATATCCCTTCCTTTACAAGATCACCTGCTTTGGTTTATAATTGGGTGTAATTTAATCATGCATTTCTAAAGTGCCTTGGGAGCCAACTATCCAAAAGCACTTTACAATTTAATGGCATCAGTGAGAGAAAGCATCGAGATATCCCCATGGGGCAAAAACCTGACACCTTATTTACAGTCCAGGAAATAAAATAAATTAATTGCTTGCTTACAGTTGCATAGCAGATTAATGGGAGAATGAGATTTCTGATTCCTTCCTCTCTTGCTTTCCTGTTTGTAATTGTTTACAAGGTGAGATAGGTATGCTCGTCAGATGCTGAGATTTACGTGGTGTATTGTTTGTTCTTCCTCCTCCCTGAGTTTTCCTTGGTGGGAAAGAAGGCCCCTGGTCATGAAAGGTCATACTCAAGCTCTTGGGATTTGCACTTTTGCGGGAGAAGACTCTCTGTCTTGGCAGTGCTGGCTCTATGTTTGCATGCGCATCAGACAGTGTGGTATGAAGCAGCCAAGTCTAAGATGCAACCATGCCCAAACTTAGAGCCCGGTTTTGCAATATGTCCAGCAGTGCCTTGAAACAGCTGTACCCTGTGAGTTTCATCAGCCTCTGGCAAGCTCACCCTGTTTATGACTGATTAACTGCGGAACCTTCAAGCTTAAACATTTGAGAGCAAGAATTCTCCATTCTTTTGTCTGTCATGACACAGAAGGATGTTTCCTCCATTCTTCCTTTCTAGAGGCAGGCCCTGGTGCCTCGGGACCTGTTGGCGTTCTCTTAAAGGGAAAATGAGAGGGACACTGCCAGGCACAGCTTGAAATGAAACTGATACAGCACCAATAACAAGTGACTATATTTGGAAGGATCTTTCAAGGTTATTTTTGTCTGTGATCATTGCTTCTGGACAGCCTCCTGACAACTGCTGAGCCCCCCCTATCCTGCCCTGGGTTTGGTTCTCTCTGGTAATGCAGACATAGTTTGCTGTGGGTCAGTGGAGGGAGAGGATGTGCATGCTGGGCTTCCTGCTTGGATTTTCAAGCAAACTCATCTGTCTTTGTGTGTATCCTACACACAACACTTCTTTCACTGAAGCCAGCCGCTGTCCACCTACAAGACTGAAAGCAAACTCTTTACAAGCTTTTAAGAATTCCTGGTATTATTGGGTCTTCACTTCCCACACTTCCTGATACACCCTCCCTGATGCCACAGTTTCGAGGCAGAGCTGAAGGATGGTTTCCTAGTCCCTAGAATCAGGGGAAGCATTCCCTGGTCTGGCATCGCTGCCAGTCAGGATGATGCAAGAGGAACCCTGGCAGCACTGCTCACCCAGGTTCAGGGAGGGCACACAGGCCTGAGGGGCACGAGAACAGCTTTCTATCTCCTTGGAGATCTGATTTCTGGGTAGGACTTCTGCCTTCCCACACAGAGCTTGTTGGGGTGAGGACTCTTACAATAGGAACATACCTCTTCACAGTTATTCAAAGCAGCCTGTTAACAAGCAGAACTGGCTGAGGAATAAGGCTTGCAAAAGCTGTGTGTGGGTGAAATGCTAATTTATAACCAGAGTCCTTAATGGGAGCCTGTTTCTGAGGCCTCCTGAGGATCCTCCTTACCTTGACCTGGGCAGCCTCTTCGGAGGGTCTTTTTGCTGCTAGGGCTGTTTGAAGCTGAATAAAGTGGGAAAGCAGGAATCAGAATGAGAGACCATAAAACTGACTTTAGGAGAATAAGGAATTAATTTCAAATTGAAATTAACTGTAAGTTTACCTTCTATCTCAGCTACTGTATTTGTACTGATTTTAATTCTGGAAGAGGGGTACTTACTGCCTGTAGTGAGGTGCTGTAGGCAGGAGGACATCATACCTTGTGCACCAGCATACTCTGATAGGCTGAAAGCTCCTTCAGACTAGGACTTGAAGACATTCTTTAGAGACCTTATTTTTAGAGACTTTCAATGGTCTTTACCTGGTGACAAGCTGTCCTAAGTGAAAGGAAAAAAAGTAAGAAGTGATCTAAGTGATGAGTGCATCTGCTGGTTGGAATAGCTCTGCAGGAGTCTCAGTTGCTGATTTCTGTGCTGGTTTCATAGGAGTTAAACCTCTGCTCCTCAATTATCTGTCTCCACTCCTCTTACTGCACTGCAGTGGATTGACCCTGGTTGGATGCCTGGTGTCCACCAAAACTGCTCTGTTACATCCCTCCTCAGCTGGACAGGGGAGAGAGATTATAATGAAAGGCTTGTGGGTTGCAATAAGGACAGGAATCCTCCACGGGCTGCAGGTGGATCTGCTCCACTGTTGTCCTTTGTGGGCTGCAGGAGACAGCCTGCCTCGCCGTGGTCTTCACCACAGGCTACAGGAGAATCTCTGCTCCAGAGACTTCCAGTCTTCTCCCAGTTCTTCTTCACTGACCTTAGTGTCTGCAGGGCTGTTTCTGTCACATATTCTCTCTTCAGCTGCAATTGCTGTCATATAGCAACTTTTTCCCCTTCTTAAATATGCTATCCCAAAGGCGCTAGTGCTCTCACTGATGGGCTTGGCCAGCGGTGGGTCCATCTTGTACTTGGATGGCATTGGCTCCATGAGACCTGGGGGAAGCCTCTAGCAGCTATTCACAGAAGCCAGCCCCTTAGCCCTCCTGCTACCAAAACGTTGCCATGCAAACCCAACACGTGTATGCTCTTCTGTCTCCATTAAGGAAGAATGCTTGCATTCTTCTGCTTAGCCATTTTTGCACTTTTAGCCTTTTTTCTTAATATTTGCAAAAACAAACAAGGCATTGCTCCAGCTCTGAGACACAGCAGCATCTACTCTGCTGTCATAGCTCAGAAGGGGTGAATATAACTTTCCTTAGGCTGGGAGGTGACATGTTGCTGAGAACACAAAGCCTGTTAGACCCAAAGTGAATTATTTGGAACAGTGATGAACTGAACAAGGGGAAATGAGAATGAAAATGAGATCTTCCTAAATGTGAACTGTTCACTTCCTATGAAAACTATGACCAGACAACTTTTTCCTCTATACAGGGAAAGCTTTATAAAACTTTTTAGCCAGAACTTAGACATGCTCAAAACATAGGGTTGGTTGCAGTAATCTTAAGAAAAAGGTGATAAAAGCTTCCTGGGTGCACTGACAGAAAGTTTGCAGAAGTCAAAACACAAGATGTAATTAGTGGAACTAGCACTACCTGGTCCAGCACGCAGAACAGCATTGCTGTGGTTGCATAGTTTGTGTGGCTCTAAATGCCACTGCCTTTGACTTCTGTAACGGTCAGTTAAACCAGGTGGTAGAGTCAGGCTTCTGCTCAGAAGGGATGCTTTAGATGTTTCAATCTTCCTTCCCTCTAAGCAGTTTTGGACAGCAGGCTGCATGCTAAAGGTGATATTTTTAACACTGTTTCTAATACCATTGTATCTCGATGGTTATTAAGGGAGATGAAGATGGCAGTTCTCTCTTCTATGTATCAGTTTGCTTCTGCACTGGGTCAGTGAGAATCCTACTTCTGAGTTCGAGAGGAGACTTGAGTTCTGTCTCCATGTCCCCAGATAGCTTCATTATGTCAGATTGTATATAAACATAGAGTCAGCCATAAATCTGAAGTACTCAATTTCCTGCAGTACCAAGAAAGTAAATACAGTCTGCAGCTTTGCAAATGAGGGAGTCACTTTGTGAAAGAACTGGCGGTAGAAGTGAAAACTTGAGGTCCAGAAGGGTCCAGGAACTTCACTGCTGGTAGCCAAGACTAGATAAGGAATTACAGAATATCTGAACCACTGAAGAATCAACAGATTGACAGAGAGATAAATATGCATATATATACATCAGTGCTGGTTCTTTTAATTTAGAATGAACTCTTCCAGGAGCCACTTGTGGAATAAAAGCATGGCAGCAACCAGCCACAGACACACAGTCTCTGAGAGTATTTTGCCACCTTTCTTCCATCTGGAGCTAAGAAGGAGGTGTGAGGAAACAGGGTGCTCCTCCCAGCAGGTCTCTCAAGGTCTTGAAAGGAATTGTAAAAGATAAAGAAAGAGGAAAGAAGCACCCACTTCTGCCTGCCATTAACTCCTTTAGGCTGCTCTAAAAAGACTTTGGTAGTATTTCTGCCAGGTACTGATTTATTCGCGCATCAGGAACCACTCCACTTCAGAAGGGGAGTATGAAGGAGTCTCTGTTAAGCTTGCAAGCAAATACATTTAATGGACTGGGAACAGTTACGTCCTCTGTATTTCTATGCTATAAATCCTTGAAACCTGTTCCACTTATGACAGATGGTCTGGTTCAGGATTAATGAAACCAAGTAGCTGTGCCACTGCATCAAACAGATGAAGAATCTGGCATCAGATCCCCAACCAGAGAAAAATGTCCCTACTACCCTACTTTTTCCTCCTAGAAATTTTTTTGGGGCAAGGGAGGAGACTGGGCCATTTATCTGGGATTTCTGGGCAGTGAGCAGCCTTCCCCAAGAAATCCTTCGCAGCAAGCTGCCTCTTCCCTGGAAGTGTGGACAGACGGCCATTGTATGTGGGACTGGCTGCAGCAGCACGGGGCAAGTGTGCTGCAGGGCTCCACATCTCGGGGCACCTGGCACCTGTTGCACCACGAGCCAGGTGCCGTTGTCACAGGGGTGCCTGGTGGTTTGCATTGGATGTGCTCTGTGAGGCGCACGTGGCTGTATTCAGGGCTCCCCAGACAGGAATACTGTAGCCAGCAGTGACAGCATCAATAAGCTTCATTGAGGTGCTGGTAGCTCCAGGACAGAGCCAGATGACTGAGGGGCATACCAATGGCACAGAACTGCCTGCTACAGGTCTTCAATTGGCTACGTAATTCCATGCTGAAATTGTCACAGAAACAGAAAATGAGCAAAGAGACACTATCTGCACAGTAAAAATACTCAGTAGATTAATGTTTTTAATTGCTGTTACACACAGAAGAAATGAGAAAAAATACATTCCAAAGAATTAAAATAGTAAAATCAGCATAAAAATGTCTTAAGAAAAGATCCCAGATCAAGTGGCTGCACTGCATGTGGTGACCTTTACAATCACAGCAAAGGAAGTAAGTGCTAGAGACTTTCAGACATGGCAAAATGCTCGACTCCTTGGTGGAGAGCAGCTGCTTTGAGCACATCTTTCAGTGCACTCTCCCTGGAATGCGTGGGAGAGGGGCTGGTGCGAGAGGCTTGCATGGGTACAAGACATGGAGATTAGTGTTGTGCAGTCCCAGCCAGCCAGAACTACCGCTTTCCCAAGGGCATTTGTTTTTTCCTTCTTTGCGTTGTTTTGTTTTACAGGTTTTGGAGGTTTACTTAATAAAGCATCAGGTTCTGCTGGCCTGACCCTGCCAGCACCATAGACTTGGAACAAGCCTCCCCAGGTGAATTAGGGGCAAGACCTGGTCCAGCAGGAGCCTGCACAAGCAAGGCCTGGGTACGTGTATTTGTACTGATTCAGCACCATTGCCCAATGGGCTGCCTTTGGTTTCTTGCTTTTTATCTATCAGGAAAAAAGTTTTATTTCCTGATGGTCTCTCTGTCTTCTGACTGATTTGAATTGGCCCAGTTATGGTCCCACTGCTTTCTGGGTGGCTCAGCCCCTGCAGCCCTCTTGCATAAGACACTTGAGCCATCACACCACTCCACTAGCTCATCCTACAGCAGTGTAGTGTCACCACAGAGACAATACAAGCCACAGAAGTTTTGGCATTCCTGCCAACTGGCCGCCTTTTTTCATTCATATTTGTATATCTAGAGTTTTTTTATTCTTTACAGTAAGAGCAAAAATAAAATAACATTAAGAAAATTTCCTCCACACTAAGAAAACTAAAACACATCAAACATTTTAAAGAAACCATAAAAGTTTGCATTGTGTTTGCTTCTGAGTTCATATTAAGATTTTACTGAAGCTGCTTCAAAACCATGGTCCATTTCACATCACACAGCTCATGTTCCTTGGTGTGTCATTCCTGGCCTTCACTTGTGTTTGTACAGCAGCTAGTGCTACCAGAACTATGTCTAGCTGCAGTCCACATTTTAAAATAGTGAACAGTGGCATTTTTATACTACTTGAGAACATGGTGATGGTTTAGAGCTGTATCTCTAGATCAATTCCTAGTCCTGGCCCTAGGACTGGTGGTACAAGCACTTCATTCACTAAGGATCCTGCTATTTTTTTGATTCAGGTGAAAAAGAAGTCATTCACGAAGAATGTGCCAACCTTATTGATTCCATCAAGGCCTACCTTCTCTGCTCATTTTAAAAACAGTAAAACTTATGATCACATAAATAAAACGTCCCTTTACAAGTTGTCCCATAAAACCTAGCTGACCTTCTGCAGAATGAAGGTTGAACAGAATGACTTAATTTTCTGTTCCAGTCTTTCCAACAGCCATAGCAGCCTGTGAGAGCACTGTGTTTTGGGTGGATTAGATTTACTCCAGCTAACAGGCAGGGATAAGACCAGGCTGCAAAATTTGGATACAAGGTTCACATCTAAGAATTTGGTTGAGGCTTTTAGAAGAACTAAATGCCATTTGAAAAACTGAAATTAGAATTCAGATTTTATTTAAGTGCATCTAAGCCCATCCTGTCAACCAGTATGAATAACTGTTTTGCATTGGCTTTCCATCTGATGCAAAGTAAAAAGGCAGTCACATGTTCTGTGCTTTAAGAGAAGTCTTGCAGATCCCTAAAAGCATTTTTAACACTAAGGTAGGATAATACTTGAGACTTATATAGCACTTTACATCTTCAAAGTGCTGTATGAGCGTTAATCCTCACAGCATCCTTGTGAGGTAGGTGAGTGCTAATGTCACCATTTTAGAAATGGGGCGAGGGCCTGGTCCCTGCTGTTGTAACTTGGCGTAGCACTGGCCCTTATACACTTGTTCCTTTTTACACCAGATGAGGACCTGGGCCCAGAAAATTTAAGTGACTTACCCAAGACCACAACAGGAACAAGCATGGATGAAAGGCAGAAGTACCCAGGAAGACTTCTGTTATGAGAAGTCAGCACCTTCCCATCCTCTTCCAAGAAAGCAGTTACCATGCCTCTGCTTATAGGACCCCATCTGATTCAGAAACCAAGCAAAGAGAAAGAGGCACCTGCCACTGAGCTTTACAGTTGCTGTTTGCTTTGATCTGCATCTTCCAGAACAGCTCCCCAAATTACCACGATAGGCAAGCCGAAAACATGCAGGTGTTAGTGTCAAACTATGAGACCAGTGAACTTTGAAGAACCACTACAAATACTATGTGTGTAACCTCAAGTGACCATAGAGGGGAACTGCAGAGGGGAGTTTGAATCTAGCAGTGTGACAAGAAAGCCTCTCTACTTAGCAAGCAAAGGAGACCGTAGTGCTGGAACCAGGCACACTACACTGCTGGGTTGCTTCATTCCCTTTGTCATGTCCCTGGGCAAAGCCAGAGTGCTTCTCAAAGACTGTGCCCCTGAAAAGGAGAATAGATCAAACCATGCATTTTATGGTGCAAAGAGACAACAGAAGATCCACAAAGCCCATGCTACAGACAGTCCCATCATTGCCACGTCTTGTTTGCTTCCTTTCACAGTGAAGATTTCCCTTGCTGAGGTTGAGAGAACAGTTATAATCCCCCAAAAAGGTATTTAACAGACTGTCATCAACTGCTTAGCATTTCTCAGGGTTTATGAGACTCACAATTGTGTCAGTGTCCCCACCAGGAAAGAGCCTTCAGGATAATGATCTCATTCAAATAATATGGAATAAAAGAAGGAATGCAGAGCAGGAGAAAGATTTTGAAGATTGAGAGCCTTTGCTGGCAAGCCTCCGAGCCAGCCAGGACTCTTCCTGACTTTGTATGCCGAGGGCTCTGCCTCGTGTTCCTGGGAAAGCTGAAGCCATTGCAGCACTGAGACAGAGCCAGCAGGGCTGGCCAGGATGCATCCCAGCCAGCATGCTTCTGGTGAGGGGACAGCAAGGGAACAACAGTCCCCTTTGGATGCACGTTTCTGCTGTCCACCTAGAGCTACGTAAAGACCTTGGCCACCAGAAACTGCACCTCTGAGGGCCAGGGGAGAGGAGAGGGCAGGCCACCTGATAACACATCAAAGATCCTTTTCTGCAAGTATCCAGTGGTTGGTGGTGGGGCAGGATAACAAAGCAAGCCAAGATGATAAAGCATGCAGAAAAGCAACTCAAGTATCTTTAGGAAATTGAAGACTACTCATTTCTAGAGCAAAAGAAAGGGAGAATAAAAATTCTAACTTTTAAATAAAGCTCGCTTTATCACACACATATTTTCCCCGAAGCAAAGCAAAGTTCAAGGTGCAGGGGGCTCCTCTGAAGGACTGCCAGCTAAGGACTGAGGGTGCCGGACTGACCCATGACAAGAAACTGTAAATGAGACTGCGATGTGCTGTTTGCTCACATGCTGGGAGGATGGTGGGGTTCACCCCAAATGCTTAGATTGTGTCTTAGCTGGGTCAGTCTGTTGCCTGAAGAGATTTGCAAACAGTCAAGCTAAGTAACAGCAGGTGACATGCACAAAAAGCTATGCTGCAGGGTTCAAGCTGTGGCCAGAAGATAAGCAATGGTGATGAATGAAGATGTTTCATGGCTCTAAATCCCCTTAGCAGTTTACTCCACGCAAGTCCTGATGCACCAGTGAATGAATACTGACAATATTACACAACAGCATTAAAGGGAAGAGATTACACAGGGCCATGCTATTTACAATGCTTTCTCTCTCAATACTGCAGCTGACCTTTCTGGTCTCTGTCTGAAAAGCAGCAGATGACTCCAGGGGTCAGGATGGTTAACCCAGATTTTTGTAATACTGGCTGCATTTGCACTAATGCAGGAGTCAGGGGGAGGCAATGCCTATTCCCCACCATGCGAGGCTGGGGAGGAGCAGGAGACCCACTTGTTACTCTCAACACCAAGCAGAAAGCTGGCAGGGTTGGTAGGGTTTCCTTAGCTGCTCCCTGACCCTGCCACACTCCTTGCAAAGAGATGCTCCTGCTCTGCTGACTGCACCAGGGACTCAGTGCCAAGCTTTCACCTGGAATGGGCTGGGCATGCTAGCTATGGAGGCCACGGTAATCTTCAGCCCACAAGGCTGGTCTGGAGGGCTGCCCCCTCACACTCTGCCCGTGCGAGTGTGTGCAAGGGGCTGTTGGGGTGTGTGTGGATTGGAGCTGTGCAGTCTGCTCTGGTTATCCCTGTTTGGCTGCAGGATTGAAGAGGTGCAGGAACCCTCTGCAAAGGAAGCTTTCCTTAACTCGTTTCTTAAAACAAACCATTGTTTTAACAGCCCCTGGGAGCAGCCCTGGACAAACAGAAGGCAAAATCACATTCAGGATGGCTTTAAACAGAAACAAAGCTCACTGTTAGGTATCCTAAGTAACAGGAAAAAATATGCACACAATATGGTCACAAGTGAACTTGGATTAAGAATCAGGGCAATCTCTTCCTATAGCTTTTTAAGAGAGTCTGAAGTCAGAAGTAATCTTGCTTCAGCAGATGGGCAGACAAACCAATCAAAGAATTTGGATCAGAGTTAAACAGGCTTTCCCAGCCCTGACGGTGCATTCTCACTGCGTCCATGTGAGTTCCAGAAGGAAGCAGCAGGCACTTTGAACACACAGGACAGTGCTTTTCAGGAAGCTCTGCTGAAAAGGGGCTTTCCAAAAACAAGTGGTACAAACTTGATCCTTTACCACCAGTTGGCAAAACACAACAACAATCTGCATCCAAAATCAGGGCCTTCACCACAAGAGATGCTGAGATGAAGATTTGAGAGACATAATGCAAGCAGCAGTACTCTAAAGCATAATGAGTCTATGGAATATTATTTGTTAGGATACTGGGGGCAGAAGGCATAAAGGTGAGATTCCTGTCTGCCATACTAAGGGCATGCATTGGTTCAAAGTTCCTCATGTGCTCATTACACCTCAGGCTGTCACTGGTGCATGCAGGCACTGTGTAACTGCACATATGTGGTAGGGGAGAACACACACTGGCCTGGCTACATAGAAAGTTCCTGAAATCCCACCAAACTCCTCATTCCACCACATGCAGAAATGCTGATTTTCACCTACAGACCTGCCCTGGAGCAGCGATCACCTGTGATCAAAGCACACAGCACCACACGTCAGCGCACCTCTTGCTCTCTGCTTGGTGGTTTGCTTTCGTTCCAAGTCTGCTGGGGCTGCCCCACGTTCTTCTGTTGACTCCAAAGCTCGGCCCTCATCTGGATATGCTGTTTAGACTCTACCTCCAGGCTTCCTTTCAGCAGAGGCAATAGCTCCAGTTTGTAATGCACAAAGAGAGACAAACATCAGTTAAATTCACTTTTAGCTATGACTTTAGCAGAAATCTCTGCTTTTCTGCCTACTATTGAAAGCAAGCCATCTAGCACAGTGCATGGCCAAAACTCCTTTCCCTTAGCCCTCTTCCTCCCAGACATTCAGCATCAGTTTCAAGACTAACAAGTAAAATGCAGTAGTACAGCACTTCTGAGGGGGAAAAGTTGGATGCATTGCTACTGCAGGGACAGTCTAAGCTTTCTGATGTGGACTCCACGCTGAAGTAAGCTGTATTCAGAGAAAGCCATTGGAAAGAAAAAAGCCCCAAAGGTAATGCTTCAAAGAAGCAAATCAACATCACCAATGTGCCTAGAGAAATGGAGATCTCTCTCAGGGGTGAATGCAGCTACAGCACCTGAGATAAAACCCACATTGTTCACAGACTATCGGCACTCCACCTAGCTCCTCTTTCTGAAGTCCTCTTCATCTCTGCTCTCTACAGCTGACAGTGCAATAAGCATTTGGGCTGCATAGTAAGTAGCCATGATGATGAAGCGCGAGTAGGGCACAGGAAAGCAGAACTTGTTAAGTGCAATGGTCAGATCCGACACCATGAAGAGCATCGCGCCGATGCAGGCCGAGAGCTTGGTCCACGTCCAGAGGTCGTTGCACAGCTGCATGCCAGCAATTGCTCGCCAGCCCATGAAGCCAATCAAGGCGATGTAGACAGCCACCAGGTAGGTGAATGGGCCTGAGAGGTAGGAGTACAGGAAGGCATAACAGGAACTGGAAACAAGGCCCATCAGCAAGCCGGCTTTGAGGTCCAAAGGCTTCATGCCGAAGGCTGAGGAGTACAGGATGTGTGTGATGGCGAACATCAGTAGACCTGGAAAGAGGCATTGACATAGCAAGTGTGACCTTTCATCAGCAACTGGCAGGTGGTAGCAGAAGAAAATACGTGGCTATATTGGGTTTTAAATATACTACAGGCACAGGCTTAGATGTCCTTGCAGTGTTACAACCCTTAACACTTTCAGTGGGAACCATACTGGCCATTTGGGACCATTATAATATAAAAATCTGTGCCTAGATCAGCCTTACTTCCAAGCTCCTGCCCTAAGAAAGAGCCCCAGTGCATCTACAACTGCAGCCAAGTATAGCTCTGGTGTGATGTAAGCCTTTTTGTTGAGAGGGCAGGTAAACTAAGCCACTGTAGAAGGAATGAAGCTTGTTTTTCAGGTGGTTCCTCTTCTGCTTTGGATAGAAGGGTGGGGGACAAAGATTATCCCCTCTAACTATTCAGTGTTGTGCTCTTAAGTCATGTGTGGAACAGGGAGGTTGGAATCAGAGCAGTGTAGCAACAAAATGTGAAAAAATATACCAATCCCTCCAACCCCAGACACAAAACGTGACCGTATTTAGCCACAAAACTAAAGGCATTTGGGGACTAAATCTGACTTCTAGTCCATCTCTTCCCATAGCTAGGAGAAACCTAAGCTGGGAAGAAACAGCTGGCATATTTCAGGGGCTGCATCAATATGATCTGCCAACAATTTTATGGCTATTTAGCAAGTTCAGATGAACCTTAGCTGGAATCCATCAGTGATTTCAGCTTCCCTTTGAAGTGCAACACCCCTGAGAAATGCCAGACGTGGGTGTTGGAAGGTACTGCCCATTTGTTATTCACTTGCCACTAATCCAGAAAATGTCACAATGTATTGATACAGCTGCTGACTATTGGCTGTCGTGCCAATGTAGATAATGGGCCCCAAACCGAGTCCAGCTCCTCTGTTTCCCAGACCCACACACGGTGCAGCTGCAGGCTGTCCCACTTTATCCTGGTAGGGTTATTAGAGTAGCTGGAAGTTTTCATGCAGCTCTAAAGATCTGGAAAGCTGAGTCCTCCAGCAGGACACTTGTTTGCATTTAAAGCATGATGTTGTGGTATAAATGGCAGTCACTAAAATGTAATACTCTTGTGTGGAGGCAGCTCAAAGAAGGGGAAGTGTCTCCCTTTGGGCAACACCAGATGGGACATCTGCTGAAAGCTCAGCCATAGTGGGATGGGAGAGGAACCAGCAGGAGAGAGGGGGCTAGTGGGGATCTGGTCTTCGAAGGGGGAAGAAGAGACATGCAAAGGAGGATAATGAGGAGTTGATGTCAGAGCAATTGCACATCATGGACACAGCATTGAGGAAACAAAGGAGGGGATTTAGGACAAGAGCTGTTTATAGTGTTATATTGCAGGAAAGGATAGAGCCCTGGGGGCAGTAAGGAGAAGAAGGTTACTTGGCCCTAGCAGGAATGGGGACCTGAAGACTGTGTTGTCCTTCATGCAGGCAGCTGGCAACAAGGAGAAGGAGAGGAGGACAAGATGTAGCAGCCAAACAGAAGCTCAGAAGGTAAGAGGAGTTTTGTGATATGTGGTGAGATTGGTCACAAACAAGGGAGTCAGCTCCCAGGTTTGCTCATTCAACACCCACAAATCAAGACAGGAACTGGGGAAACCTGTGATGGTTGCACAGGGAGCGGGGTGCATTTCTCTCGCATTTATCAGCCTTTGGCTTGGTCCTCCCAACAACAACCGGCAAATCAGCCCTTCTCCTCCCTGTCCACTTCCCTCCCCAGGTTTCCTTTCCCCCTCCATGCCCCTGGAGTTTCCCCCCAGGCTGTCAATAAGGGCTTTTTGTTAGTCCCTGTCATCTTCACCCAATACATAAATCGTTTCTAAGTGCCTGATGTCACAGGAGGTGGATGTTGACACTGTAAAGTGTCTTCTGCGTGCAGTAAGACACTAGTCAGAAAATAGCATGTTATTAGTGGACTGAAACAGCAAAAATGAAAAAGAGGCAAATGTGCCAGGAGGAGGTTCCCAGGCTCTCACTACCCTATAAAGTAATGAACAAATGTCCTTTTATAAACTCATTGTCTTAAACACCATTCAAATCAGCCCAGTTCCAGGCCCCCTTTTTTTTTTTCAGCCCCAAAACTGTAGACATTGAACAGAAAGTATATTTTTATCTAGTATTTCCTCTTACTCTCCTGAAATTTCAAATTCCCACAAACTGTGGTGTCAAAAGGTTGAATATTGTCAGTCGTCAACCACAGCAGCCTGCTGAATTTTAAATAGGAGAAAATACATTTTGCAGGAGAGGTGAAGGATGAAGTGGGGTGGTGTGCTTTGTCTGCTAACAGCTGAAACGCAAATGTTAACACTTCTCTACAGAAGATGTTATCTTGGATTAGCACACACTGAGGCAGGCAGGAGATGGCTAGGGATGAAGGCTGAAATTTTCAAAAGGCTTCAGGGAAGCTTTTCTTCTCCTTAAGAAAAAAAAATGTGTCTAAACTCACAAAGCAACACTTCTTGGTTGTGAGACAAGGGTCAAAAATCCAACTTATCTGCAGAATAAAACACATTAACTAGATACTGAATTGCTGTGACTGGCTGACCTTCCTCTAGTGTGAAACTGGAGAGGGAACTCAGACATATCCCAGCTACATGGGAAGGGAGAAGCTCAGAGAAGTCCATGTACAAAAATGGTAATGGTGAGCATCAGGCCTTGAATGTTTTCCAAGCCACACAGCTCAAGGAGCAACTCCAGAGGGCAAAACACAAGCACAAGCCGTTGGGCTGTGGCGACCTGCACTGAACTGGGTACCCCTGTTAAGAGGAGGCCTGTTGGTGGGAATGCCAACACTCAACACAGAGGAGATGGCAACCCAAGAGAATGCTGGAGCTCCTAAACAACATGCTCAAGGTTTGGCCAAATAGATTCAATCCTCAGGGTCTAATCTAAACTCCACCAGAATCACTGAAACTTCTCACATGAACTTTTAATGAGATTGGAATAAGCCCTTGGGAAGCAGGATTAAAATCAGATTCAGAGCATTTGGCTTTTCATATCTGGCATTGCACACACGTCCCTCTCATGAAGAAAGAGCTTGTGGGAATCCCAGAATAAAACTAAATACTGACCTCATGAGAGGGGGAGAAAATAAGCCTTTGACTTTCAGAGCTGACAACAGCACAAGTCAGAGAAGTGCCCTCATCTCATCCAATTTCTAGTGGGACAGTCACAGCAGCCAGTTAATGGTGGGTCTTACATGAGATCCTTGTGCTGGTTAAATTAACCTCAGGAACCCCACCAGTCAATTTAGCGAAAGACTCAACTGCTGCTGATTTCTTGTGACAGTCAAGGCCAGGGAGAGTGTTGCTGCAGGCAGGTTCAACATCACTTTAAATGATTAATCTAAATCATTATGTTCTACTTTGCAAACTAGCAAAATAAAACAAGCTTGTTTTACTCTAAGAGATGTGGATCTTTCTGTAGAGAAGACAGGCCATTGTGGTAAGGTTTGTCCTTGATTCCCTGTCATTTACACATCTTGCAGAACAGACATATCTTGTACAACAGGCTGCATGATTCATACTGATGAACCTGCAGGTAGGACAAGATTTCTGATGCTTTGGTTTCTACCATCCACTTAAACACCTCCTTCAGGCTATGGGCTTGTCTATCAAAACATAAGATCCTCTCCATCTATTCTCCAATGAGGACCTGTGGACCACGTATCCTATTTCTGATCCTTGTAGCAAAGGGCTGACAGATCTCCCTGCAGAGAGATAGGAGGCAGATACTTCCCATAGCTTCACGGGAGCTGCTCGAGCATTTCCTTCTCTTCCCCAGGGATTCTGCACATGCCACCTTCCCAGCTCCAGCCAGCTGAGATGATGTGAGCACATGCCAGGGAACAAAACCTGCCCCAGTTACCTCTCTAACCTCAAGAGAAAGACTCATCCATGGTGTGACTCCTCTAACCATGGTGGATTTTAGTCAAGGGATGAGTGCTTCCCACTGCCCAGGGCTTAAGCTGTACATGAATAAACAAAACACGTGGCCCAGCATCTCATTACTAAATAAAGAGTGTAACAGCTGGCCACTGTGCCATCCCTTTAGGACCAACACCGCACTCACCATGAATGAAGTAGCCCTGCTCCTGCCAGATGAGAAAGGCATCTCCCACTGCCGAGAATATGAGTCCTGCTAGGATGCGGCTGGCGCTCCGGTGTGACACTAAGAAGTTAATTCCATGAGCCAGAAGGAAAACCCACAGGCAGAAGATGGGCAGACATTTGATGAGGGCACTGAACCAGGAGGGACTGGAAGTTGGCAGCCAGAGGACAAAATAGACACAAGTGGCTTTAAAGAAGGGCACCAGTTTGGGGCCTTCGCTCTTCACCTAAAAGAAAAAGACATTTAAAAAAAAACTCAATAGGATCAGAAGCATCATAACTGCATAACAGAATTGTCTCCTTCCTTTGGAAAGCTGCTCTTTGATGTAAACTGTCAGCTAGCAGCATTTGTACCCTGAGAAAGGCTGGTTGAACTTGACATGGTCCTCAGCCTAGACCTTTGTGACCCTCTCTGCAAAAAACACTTCTTGGCTGGCAGGATAGGGTTTGGGTGGTGGAGCTAGAAGAAGTTTTAGATACCTTTTCTCTTTATTTCTTCTACTGAAAACATTTAGGCCATCAGTCAAACTCCTCTGGTGGTCCTTGTCACCTATCTCATGTTTAGACTAACCCCTTTTATACACTTCCTTTCCTGTAGCTGCAAAAATACTGCACTCCCCAGGAATATCCCAGCAGCAAACAAGCCAATAAAAGTGCAAATCTTCCCTCACATTTTGGCAAATCCTCTTGCTTAGCCCTTTGCAGATCACCCTGAAGATACAATCTCTCTTCTATCCGATTCTCTATCCTGCCCCGTAGCCTCATGCCTGGAGCTTGCTGTTGGCATCACCACATGCCTTCAAAACCCATCACCTCAACCTCCCAGGTGAGGTTGTCACTTCCTCAGTTGACTAATGTCAACATTATCACATGTTGCTTTGTTCTAGCATTACACTAATAATAAACTGCCCATGTTGCAGGAAGTGTTTTGACTCAAGGATCTACTGTGTAAATCCAGACACAAAAATGCAGTGTGAGCACGAGGCTACTCATAACAAAGCCACAGCAGAGCTATAAACTCCACAGGCTGGGTCTGCCCTTAACATTCACTTAGCTGAGACTGTAGTAAGATACATATTGTGTTCACCTCCCTTCCTGTAATACTTTTGTATTTTAGTGCAGATGGGAAAACCCCCGCATAAGAAACAAAGCTATGATTTTTTTTTCTCCTGAAGTGCAGCTGAGAGACAAAGCAAGGAGCAAAAGAAGAGACTGTGATAACCTCACATGCCTGTCTGAGCTATGTTCTGGGGTCTTTTGGGAGGCCTGTTTCCTCCTGCAGCTAAGGCAGTGCTACCTCCAGAGCTCCCCTATAAGCAGGGGTTCACTCTCAATCTTCTCATGTCTTTGGTAAAGCAAAATTTAGTTGCTTAGCATCACAACTTCCCAGTACTTGTGGCCAAAGTACACAAAGGCCTCATGCACTAGAAGATGACACCGGGGAGAATTTAGAGCCATCAGAGCTGGGTTCACACTGCAAAGTCCATCAGAATTTGAACATCTGGAGTGCTTATCTCATGCAAGGAACCCATATTCCAAAAAGAATGCAAAAGAAACATTGGTCTGTGTTTCCAAATCACTTGGCCCAATTTCTGCTTCCTGCATCATGGGGCATTTCCATTAGATGCAAAGTGCCCTGGTGTAGATACCAAGAATGGCTGAAGACTGCACAGCAAATACCTCCATGCTTATAGCACTCAGTTAATAAAGCCTGAAGTCATCAACATTCAGGAGCTTTTACAGACATAAGCAAAGGGAGGCAGGGGAAGCTGGAGAGCAGAGGCAGTGGAGGGCATCTTTACATGCAGTATCTAAAAATGGGAGTGCAATCTCTGAAGCAGCAAGACCATAAATAAAGGGCATCCCAAGAAGACAGTGCTTTCAAAATTGTTCTCACATCTGATGGAAATTTCCCCAGCATATCAGCAGTTTCTTAGCAGTAAGGTATGTCATTATTCCTGTATACATTATTCATAGGCTATTGCCAACACAACACTCCATTAAGCAACCAGGCTACGCAGTTCACTCACAAAAGGACATCAGCAAGCCGTTAACTTGCTTGTATTACATGCGGAGACCGTCATGAGTCCTCTACTTAGGTTGTCTAAATTAATCACCATTTCCCACTTCTTGTCTACATTCCTTGGGAGAATTCTGGCAGCAAATAACAAATGAACTTGAAATAACAAGTCATAAAAGCCCATGTAGTGTCACAGCAACGGGAGGTGCTTGAGAACTATCAAGCATCATAGATGGAAGAGTGGAGTCAAGCTTCCCCCTCTTTCAGACCCGGCACCTTGCCCTTCTAAGTGACACATCAGGTTCAGACTATGCAAAGCCAGTGCCCAGCTCCAGCTCTGCCTCCTCCCCTTCTGACTCTTTTTTTATTAAAAATGTAGTTGATTGCATTCATCCTCTCAGTTGCAGACAACAACTGAGACACTTTTCTGGCAGGGTTTCCTCCTGTACCCCACCAGTCATGGAGGATCTCCACCACTCCATAACGACCCTGAGATCTTCAAACAGCTTTCAGAGCTACAGCATGTGAAAGCATCAGCAGTGCTCCAGGTCCCTGTAACAGTCTCAGATAAGGTAGGTACTTTAATACCTCTAAAGACAAAAGTTCATGCTGAAAGATATAGTTCAAGTTCAGCCTTGTTTGCAACACATCACAGAGGCATAGTTAGAAGCATACAGAAGAGTATTTGGGTTAATAAACACAGGAAGTTTTATTTAATATCTCATATTAAAAACACCTGCTAGGAGCAGTTGCCATTACAATCACAGCTTGCCCTCCCCTGTGTGCATGCATGATGAGACAGGTTTTAATTACACTTGTCATTTTCCCCAGGGGCCTTGCCTTACTGAATATAAGATATGCACTTGTACAGAAAGATTATCTTTGCTTGCTAACCTTAAAATTACCATTTCTTACTATTTGAATGTGATTTTTCCAAGCCCAGGCAGCATTATTTTAAAATAATGGTGTATAATAATTCCATCCTAATAACAATTAAGGAATTTTTCAGGCATAAGGGGTCCAATTCCAATCTCAGTTACTCACCTATAATCCTGGAATTTACAGTTACGGAGTCCTTGTATAAGAATAATCTCATTTATCTAGAAGGGCTGCAGGCTTCTCATCATTAACACTTTATTCCTTTACACTTATTCTACAAGTGTAAAAAATACTTCAGATGAGTTGTTTCCAAATATGTTTCCAAATATGCCCTTGCCCATTATTAAATGCTGCATCTCAGTGGAGCCCCTGTGCTGGCTCCAACCCAAATGAGTGCCCCATGAGGGACTCCACTTGCTGAGACAGAGGCAGCTGTGCAGCTGAGGGCTGGGCAGCACATTCTGCTGGGATGGTGTGGCACTGGAAATTCTTGGGAGAAGTCTTCCCAGAAAAACTGAGGCAACCAGAGAGTGAGGCTCAGGGACTTCCGTCCATTTGTATGTGTGGCCAAGGCCTGGGAAGGGGTGATGGGGCAACTTGCCACCTGGAGGACAAGTCAAGGCTGGTATAGGAGAACCATGTACCAACATGAGTGGAGGCTGTGGCTTGAGGAAAGCCAAGCACATGATTCATGACTGGACTTGCCTGTACCTCAGGGAAGGATACATTATTTCTTGGCTGCATGGATAAATTGCATCAAACCACCCATCTCCTTTGCACTTGTGTCTCAGAGACAGAACATGAGTTGGGGCTGTACTGAGGTGTTGGAAAAGGAAGCACTATCAAGTGATTATCACCTAGTCAGGTGACTAAGTCCTTTTTGCTAATGTATGTGATTTTCATGGCTTTAAGCTGTGTTTTGACATTTTGTTACAAATTCTATTGCATTTTTCTTCCCACTTCTTTTCTTCTGCCACTGCTAATATACTCCAGGCTGAAATGCAGCACAGAAATGTCTCGAATACAATGACAGGGCAGTATTTCCAAGTTTAGAATTTCTAAACTGAGCATAATTCAGGGCATATTGTCAAATGCTAGAACTTGAAAGTTACTTAGAGACTTTAAAAATTAGTTTAAATTGCTGTATAGCCACTACCTCTGTATTTGTGGAATTACAGTGAACATAACACTTATTAAATTATCCGTATCCAACCAAACCAAATTAAACCCTCCAAAACTTAAGCACAGTAAGAGGAAGTTGTGTCCTGGCTCTCACCAAGATATTTTGGAACAGATGATCTCCAGAGGTCCCTTCCAACCTCAACCATTCTATGGTTCCGTGATTGCCAAACAGAACCTGGTATTGGCACATGCAGCTCTCCGGAGGCTCAAGGCTTGGATATCCACCTCCCTGCTACAGATTCAAAGGTTAGAGTATCCCTTCTTGGTTTGTCTGTTCTCATTCTGCTCCAGTTTGAAATACTGCTCATTTCCTTGTTGCTGTTTGTTCAGTAGTGACAGGTGATGCTACTGCATAAGTATTCCAACCATGCTGTGATTTGGTATTGGCGTAAGACACCTTGAGAGGTTAGGCTAGTCAGTGGAGAAACATGGTTACAGAAGTGGCAGACCTGAAGAAGTAACTCTGGGTAATAAAGACTGACAAAAAGTTCCCAATCTGCAAAATACATACAAGATATAGCACACAAAGATGACCAGAAAATTTACAGCTAGCTCCTCTATCCCAGAATAAGCCATATCCACAGAGGCACAGCTACATTTGTAAGCCAGTGTCCTGATTGTCTTTAATATTTTGGAATCAGTTGTCTGTAACTGCTTTGCAACTGGGATGAAGAAAATCCAGCTGTCACAGGGAAGGAGACCTCTTGCACCTGAGGTATAGAAGAACATCAGAAGCTTGTTGCTTTGAAATGCTAAAGCTGGACAAAGTTCACTGTTCTAAGCCTTGCACTGGTCCCAGGAAGTAACATGGAGTATCAAATAATTCTCTTCTCTCCACAAGTCCCCTAAATCAGCCTGCACCAAAAATGAGTGTACAGCCTCTTCCAGATACCAGCTGTGTGCCAGCCTGCTGGGGGGATATGGCTTATGCCCACTGGGCTGCAAAATATTACTTTCCAGGAAAAGTGTTTTAAAAATAATAGCCCAGATATTCCACTAAGCAACACTTGAGCACAACTGTGCGCACAGGCCAGAAAAACCTGGGCCATTGCCCTCCACCCATCCCTCCCAACAGACTTGTGCTGAGCCATTACAACCATTTTGTGCCAAGCAGTTTCTCCTGGTTTTTGACATTCTGCATCATGGATTCTGCCATTGTTCTGCCCTGCGGTGATAAGAGCTCTTACCCCCAGTTGCATGCCTGGAAATATTTTGTTGTCATGTGTTATGCTGCCACTGCAAGCCCATGGTTCTTGTTTCTCATTCCACAGAATATGTGGCAGCCTGAGTCACAGAGGGAGAGCTGCTTCAGCCTGGGGATGGACCACAAGCTCTGATGTGCAACAGGCTCTCATCTATGGAGCAACAGAGAACCAACACAATTCCTCATCAGGCTAAGCCTACAGAAAACCCATCTTTGTGCTTAATGAAAATGAGTAGACCATAAGGAGAAACCTGTGTGAGCACAGATCCTAGCCAGAGGCAGACTATTTTCCCCAAATTTCAATGACCAGCTTTTGCTGAAATAAGGAGGAACACACAGCAGTGCTGAGCAATTCCTGGCCACCAGCCCACAGCAGCTGACTGCAAAGCCACCATCCGTCCTCCTGGACTTGCCTGTACATTCCTACCTTTGCTCAGATGGTGCAACATCAAGCCTTCTGAATGTGTACACACTGAAACTGATATTTTAAAAAAAAGGGAATTTTTAGGCAGGGGCCAGATGTGTGTGTAATAGGAAGGATTCAGCTGTTTGGTACCCAGATTCACCATTCACATCTTCCCTGTCTTGGGTGGATTGCAGGGGCCGGAGAGGAGGAGACAGATGAGCTGTAAAGGGGATTTTCACTCCACAGCATTGATGAAATATTAGGGCTGGCTGGGACAGCCCTAACCTCTCATGAGTATAGGTAAATGCAAAACTGCTCTCCTGCAGAAGTAAATATGCTCCTGAAGGAGAACCAATTGCCTTCTGTCAAGGAAGGCGCTGGCTTGTGCTTGCCCTAAGTTGTTCGTGAGCCAATCTACCTGCCTGAAATACTGTGTTGGTGCAACATATTTGTGCAATTAATAAGAGGGTTTATGTTTGTGTTGGAAATGCCAAGGGCCAGGCATCCAAGGCAGATGGCTCCCAAACAGGCTCCACATGCTGCAGGAATTTCAGGGTGATAGATAAACCCTCCTCCCCTTAAGTGGAGATGAGAGCGTGGAGGCTCCCTCTAAAATGGACCTGTAAAATAGCTGATCAATCACCCAGAAGATGGTATGCCTTTGGGAGAATGTGTGTGCTGATAATCCTCAGTCTCCATCATGCTTCTGCCACACAGTGCATTTTGCCAGGCTTTATAGTGCTTTATTGGAGCTACTGCCATCCCCCAGCTCAACTCAGGGCCTCCATTTCTCTGACAAGGGTAATGCAGCAAAACTCAGCTCATTTTCAGCTGTCCAGCCAGACCTGTTTGCAAGTAAGTGGCCAAAAAAATCATAGGTTTCTCTGATGAGAGAGTCTCCATCATTTAGCAGAAGCCAGAAGTAACAGGACTCAGCCCGAACACTTCCCACTTGCAAAAGGACCATCCTCCCAGCTCAGCCACTCGTGGCAAGAGCAGCACGTCCAAGGCAGCTCTCCTACCCCCAGGGTCTCTTTAACTGCTTGTGCAAAATAAGGCTGGTTTGTTGACTTCTCTCATCAATTCCTCTACCCCAGCAGCCTGGGTACTCTCTTCCTCCCCCAGTTAAGCATAGTAAGCTCCAGCTGCACTTCCCAGCTTTGCTCCACAATGGACTGACACAGAGTTGAGAGCTAAAAATATTCTACTTCTTTTTCTTAAGACCAAGCTATGGCTATTTGCCAGAAAAATACAATTAAAAATTTGGCACGGGCCCTCATAGTCCTTGGGTGGTGAACTCAGTTACATTGTTGCTCAGTTCTTGGCATGGCAAAAGTGTGCCTTTGGTGGGGGCACAGGGAAGCCGGCAGTGGGTAAGGATTAATCAAACCAGCATCCAGCAAGGACGCCTGTGTGGGGCTGGGCCGCTCTACACACAGCTGCACACAGAAACGAGAACCACAACAAGAATTCTAATTCCCAAGCCAAAATCCTGACCAATTTGCTGTCACATCAACATTCAACCTAATCTCCGGATTAATCGGGGGGGGGGATGAAAACCTATCAGCACCAAGGTTAAAATCTTCCAGATGAGCATCTTCCCCCAAGATGCAGAAAGAAGGGAGGAAAATTTGGAGCAGCAGTTTCCCCGCAGCCACCGGGCAGCAGGGCACGTGCTACCTGGCAGCAGGGCAACATCTGCCCACACCAGCCTCTCCCAGGGGAAATCAGCTCGAGTCCCTGCAGCGTGGCAGCACGGCTGGCACAGCGGGGCCACGGCACAGCCACCCGGCCGAGCGGCAGGAGGCGAGCCTCGAGAAGCAGGCACTTTGTGCCAAGCCAGCTGGGGAGCACGTGAGCGAGGCTCATTGTGTCGCGGGAGCACCAGCGATGCGAGACTGCAGACGCTGCTGTTGCAGAGGCCTCTTTGCTGACGTTTGCTCTCCCAAGTGCGACTTCTCCACCACAGACTGGTGTCTGTCCCTGGCTGCAGATGCTACTGGAGAGAAGTCTATGCTACCCAGTGCTTTACCTTAGCCATGCTGGGATCTACCACCAACCCCCGTATCATCTCTTGAATGGGAGTCAGCTTCTGAAGGGGATTGTCTAGGATACATGTTAGGACAAAACGGCACTGAACACACACTGTATGAAGGATATTTAGATATGTGATTCAGGAAGCTAAAAGAGAGAAGCATTAGACAAGCTTCATGGCATTCTCCAGAGGACAACAGAATAGCTACAACCATGAATCCCTGTGCAGTGGTCAGGGAGATGAGCAGTACCAGGCAGCCTGTCCACCAGACTGGCACAGGACCACAAGAAGGGCTATTTTAAAAACATTTTCTTACCCCACTGTATCTGTAGCAATCCTGTAGCTGTCAGCAGTTTCAGAGATTGCCTTCTGAGTACGGTTAGCAATGTACCGTTGTCAGTGACCAACAACGTTAAACTAGTCAAGAACTCAAATGTCTCTTCAGGGCTGTGGGAGCTGTCACAGACTAATGCTTTCAGGGTAGTCCATTGGCTCTCAGAATTGAAGCAAAAACCCAGCATTTGCCTGCCAGCATCTCATCTCAGAGCAAAGATTGCTTTTGCTTCCTGGGATTCCAGATCTTCCTTTTTGCGTAGCAGAAAGCAAGCCTCTCTGAACATTTCCTTTGCTGTAATACTCACAAAAGAACCCCTTGCAGATGTTTAAAATCCCAAACCACAATGGGTCTTTTCATTTTGCTCATCGGGGCTGCAGTGCTGCCACCACAAGGGCACAGACCCTTCCACAGTGAGTGAGATCGGGGGGGGGGGGGGGGGCTGGTTCCCCCAGTTCTGCCCAGGGCCCCCGGGGGGTGGTGTGAAGCCCCCGGGAACCTCAGGAGCCCGCCCGCCCCCTGAAATTCCCCGTCAGGGGGCGGCCCCGGCAATTCC
>JANHGN010017772.1:124888-142124 GCA_024605025.1 Megaceryle maxima
TGTTTTTTTTTTTGCGTCCGGGGCGGGCCCCGGCGGCCCCAACACCGGGCACCCCCCCCGGCGGGGGGGGGGGGGGGGGGGGGGGGGGGGGGGGTGCTGTGTCCCCCAGTTCTGCCCAGGACCTCAGGAGGATGCTGTGAAGCCACAGGGAACTTCAGGAGCCAGCCAGCACCCTGAAATGCTCAGTCAGTGGCTGTCCCAGGCAATTCCTCTCTCAGCATGGGAAGGAACAGTTATTTGGCTTGTCACACTAAAATCCAGATGAAAAAAAATCTACTGCTTATGGAAAGGTCTCTGCAACTCATCCTGGGGATGGTTTCCAGGATACAAGCACACGTTCTCAGGAGACTTGTCATTATTTATATCACACTCTTCTGTGAAAGTGAATGCAGATTTCTGTTACCCAGTGAAAAGTAGTGTAGGTTTTCTATTAAGCATTACCTTGGAGGGGCTGGGTAAGCCCAACATGCTGGCTGTGGAGCACAGGGCCACAGCAGAAAGCAGCACCCCCTTGCAAGGCCCATGGCTGCAGACAAGTGCCATACACTGACATCTGCCCCACAAGCTGTGTGGCAAGACTGAGGCTTCTCTCCAGTCTCTCTGAGATGGGTGTAGACCCAAAATAAAATGCCCCATGGACACCTGCCCGTTCTATCCTTGTCAGCACCAAAGTCAGACTGAGCCTCTAGGTAACAACAGTGAGGGATTTGCACACAGAGCCTTTTGTCCCCAGATTTCAAGTCTGCCTTTTGCCTTCACTCTCCTGTCTCCAGCCTTACTTGCACCCCACAACCCACTGCACCATTTCTGTACTGGTCGGAGTGCCTCATCCACCCTGTCATTTGGCTGCAGCAGGGGGGTGCACGGAAGAATGGGTGCTCAGGGGAAACAGGCACTTGGTAACAGGCACCCTGCCACATGCTGCTTTGTTGGTAGGAATTGGTGTTTGGGAGGGAAGGGAGTCCCCTCCATCCAGAAACAACTTCTTCAGCAGAGAAGACCTTATTTAACCTACAATTTATGGGGAATAATGCAGGTCTAAATGAAGAGTGTTGCAGGCATTGGTGCTGTCACAGCCCTTTATGATAACATCTAAAGAGCCATTAGCATAGCAGAGAAGGCAGGTGGCTCATGACAGGTGTATTTAGACATGTATTTGGAGACGTCCTACTCTGCTACTTTATAAACAAGCAGTAGCCCTCCTCATACTATCATGGGACCAATATGCTTTAAGAGACAGGCGAATGTAAGGTCAAAGTATGACAGTGGAGTCACAGATTTTATTTCCAAAATCTATTATTGTGCCAAGATGTTGTGACCTGGGCAAGTCAGTATCAGACACAAATTACATTAAGGTAAGTTGGACTTTACCAACCAGTCCCAGCAGAAGTGGAGTGAGCAGCTGCAGATGCTAACCTGCGCAAACACTAACCCACACACTCCCAGGTTTCACACTAATATATCAAAGGTTTCACTTGCAAAATCCCTGCTGTAATCAGGCTGCATATACAAATGTGGATCATGCTCGCAAATGAGCGTGCAGCTGCTTACCAGTGTTAGGTCCTTTATATTGAGGGTGCAAGTCCACAGATGCATGAGACGTTAGTCAAGTGGAAATTTCACAAATGTCAATTAAGTGATAAACTTGTCATCATGCTCCTTTTATATCAGGGCTGCACAGAAAATCCATGCAACTTGCTTAGTTTCTCTTGCAGTAGACCACAAGTCAGCACTGCTATCCAAGCATTCTGGCTGGCTCTGATTTATGCCATAACAAAACCAAAACACACAAGCAAATGGGGATACAGGAGGCACACTATGGTATCAGCTGGCCCGCTTAAGGCTGAGGATCTGCCCAGCATGTGCTGAAAAACGTGTAGCTGGTTTAACATCAAACTCACCCTCCATCTCAAGAAACAATCAGAAGCCACTTGCAACTAGCAGAAATGCACTCATTTTGAAGCATAATTGGAAATTTAATGCCTGCTGTTGACTGACACCATATCTGTCTCTAAAGCTGGTGTCTGGTGAAGGGCACAAAAATCCTCACCGTTCAAACTTGACAGAAGTCCCAAAGCCTATTCAGTAACATGGCTTATGTCATGTCCTTAGTCTTGGAGAATACATGTTTTGCCAGTAATCTACAGGAATTAGTTTTTTGGGGAAAGTGTAGGCTGCTGGCAGGAACAAGGCATTTCTATAAGCTCACAACAAGGTGAATCAAAACAGCCACCATCCTCATTAACAGGAAGATTTGCAACACAAAAGGCAGCCCACAATGTTAAACTACCGCGAGACAAACTTTAAAGGTCCCTTCCAACACAAACTATTCTATGATTCTATGGTAAATTGCATTTACCCAGAAAGAAACCACACCTTGTGCAGTTCTGGGTCAGAGGCTGCAGTGTGAGCCCTCAGGCTCTCTGCAGATATCTGAAATCCTTCCCACCACAGCACACTTGAAATCTTCCAGGAAAAATCTTGCCCAGCCTTTCTGCTGCCTTTCAGCTCTGGTGGTGTGTAATCTCCTAAGCACAGTTTTCACCTCCATGTCACCTGGGTACTTGTTCACATTCAGCACTACATGGAGGGATGCTCTATACTGACACAGTCATTATTCAGAAACCTGTCATTAGCTTAATGCTGTTTTCATTATGGCAGTATAAGAAATTACTATAGGAAGGGCACAAGCAGGCTAGAAGAAGCAACACCCGTCACCTTCACTTTGGGCATGCTGCAGTAAGCAAAACTTATATCTCTGTTGTAATGACATTATCTGCTAGGCATTGTGTGACGTTAAGGGCAGTAGAAAAATTAAGTGCTAATATAATAGCCACTTAGGCCTCCAGGAGGGAAGAGAGTTATATAACTAATAATCTTTTTGCTGTGCAAGAGTTTCCACATGCTAGCAGAAGATGGGTTCCAGATGCCATCTTTTCCTAAGAGTCTAATTTCACTGGAGTTATTATTTCCTCAGTATTATGCAGTTACCCACAGAGAAAGATAACTTTGGCTTTTCTGTTGCAGTGTATTTTGAATAAAGATATTTGAAGAGGAAAAGAGAACGGGAGAAATGCATCTCTGTACATTCAAAGGAATTATGTGTAAGTGCAGGCTTCTGAACTGGACCCAAAATCCTAATGGACAAAGTACACTTTGAACAACAGGCACATGTGATTTGAGTGATATACTTGAGTTAATGAAGCCTTTAATCTAAAGCATTGCCTGCAGCAGTTATCAGCACTAACTGCTTAGTGCAACCACACTGGGACTGGGAAGAGATGAGAGAAGCCTGCACCTTCTAGCCTCCAATGTCAGTTACACATATCTAAACCCACCCTCTCGCAGCAGCAGCTACAGCAAAGAATGTCAGTGTCATAGCAAGAATGCACAAGTTCAGTCTGAAAAAATAAATCGTGGCATGTGGCATAATGTCTGGGCTCTAGCTGGCATAAATCAGGACAGCCTTTTACTCAGTAGGACCAAAACTTCTCAGCTTCCCCCAAAAGGTGTGACTGATACAAATGTTACTAAGCTCCCGCTAAGCTTACCTAAGGTGGTGATTCCTTCCCTCGCTTCATTGAGTTCAGAGGTTTAGAAATGTTTTCTACAGTTCATTTAAATTGGTTTGGTTTTTATACAAGTGCCATATTTCCATAATTGTCTACATGGTATATAAGTGTACATGTTTACAAGCCTCCTGCATAGTAAATTCCCAATTTATGATGTATTTAAGTAAGGGAGAAAATAACAATGAAAATAACAGTGTTGCATATAAACAGAGAGAACAAGTAAAAGGAACCTTTCTGACTTAGATGGTTCCTAACACTTTATTCACTAATGCAGAAATAATACAATCTCTATTTAAGAAGCAAAGGCTGAATACTTCAAATACTTCAAAGTGTGATCTGGCTTTCTTGTTTTCAAGAGCAGTTTGAGGATTATGGAGCACACTTTCTAGTAATGAGCCTTTAAAACTATGCATAGACCTACTACTGCTATAATTACCCTCTCAATGTCTCTCAATGTCATTTACATCAGGTTTCTATATTCACCTGGATCAGTGTGGTTTGGTCCCTCTTCAGAAACTCAAATGATACCCCCCCAATTCAGTATTTGTTACTGATGAAGAGTTTTCCAGCTCACACCTGTCAAGTTTTTTACCCAGATTTTGTCAGTGACCTTCATACTCCCCCACAGTGCCATCCTGCATCTACCCAGGCATTTGATGAGGGCTGTTCCCAGGAGGGTTGCTGGCTGCTTCCCACCTTGGAGAGTCTGGGCTGAGAGCTCAACTTGCTTGATGCAGCCAAAACAACATCTCTGCTATCTGTTTAAAAATGCAAATACATCAGGGGACAACAGGGAAAGGATGGGTACTGTTAAGGCTTCTGGGCAAAAATCAGTCCCAAACAGGGAGTTTTACCTCCTTCCCCAACATAGGACTGTGCTAGGCCAAGTACAAGTCAGGTGCAGAGGGGATGTTGTAGGGATGAGAGCCCATACTCCATCCTGCTCAAAAAGACGTATCTATATCATCTGTAACTGCCCACTGAAGGAAACCTATTCTCAGCCAACTAATCTTATATTTCCCATACCCTGTTTTCCTCAAGGCGGTGTGAAGCCCTGTAGTAAGTTTAGCCCTAACTTTAGGGGAAAAAATAAGGTCCCTTTGAGCAAGTAGCATTATGGAAATGACAGAATGAATGTGTCTCTCCAGGGTCATATCCTGCACACTTGTGGCCCCTGCAATCATGGTGCCTGCTGGGCAGGAAGGTCCCTAGGGCAAGGGCTATCTTCCACAGGCTTAGGCTAAAGACTGCTTAACCAATAGTGAGAAGAAAAAAAGACAAAAAAAAAAAAAAAAAAAAAAAGAAAAATCACTAATGAGGCAGACTCAGAACAGACTTTTATTAAGACAGGACCATTTATGACTGAACAAGAAGGGAATTAAACCTTACATATCCACAAAGCAAATGTGCCATTTAATACTGCTCTCCAACCCCAGGCTCTTGGTCCACACAGCTTTATGCAGAAAAAAACAGCTCTTCATCAGAGCAGTATCAAGAATAATAATTCTTAAGCAAGATGCTTGACTAGCAGAGCAAGCACTGAAAGCTTCTCTCCAAGGTGACTTCCAGTCAGAGTGAGCATTGCTCACCAGCTGGAGCAGGACTGGCAGACAAATGCATCTTCTCTGCCACAGCCTAGCACCATGCAAGTCTAGACCGGCATCAGCAGGACCCCAGAGCTTTATCCCAGCTGAGGACCTGGCACAATACATTAAAAAGTATTCTGGCCCCAGACTTGTTCATTTGTGGGCATGGTCCCCCCTCAGCACATCTGATTGTGCAGCACAGGGAGAACAGCTTGGCTAGCTCTGCACAGTGCCACAGTCTCTCCCTGCTTGGGTGGATGTGCCAACCCCCCCCGGGCCACAGTGCACACCTGACAGCCAGCACACAGAAGCAGCCACAGCCGCGATCTCTCCCTAGCTTCCTCTCCACAGTGCTGCCACCTTGCATGCTTTCTTCCAGCTATCAGTTATACAGCAGACCTGGAGCTCAGCGTTTCTGACTCTTGTTACAAGCATGTCCTAAGGAAGGAAAGAGAGGCAGATGGAGAGCAGGTTGTGTGTAAGCATCAGGGCCATCTGCTGCACTTATGGACAGAGGCCACTGCTTTGAAAATGGGAAGCGAAATCATGTCACTCTCGGCTGTGCTCTTCTAGTGTCCTCCCCTCTGAGGCTGATGCTGCAATGTACTGGGAGAGGACATACACTGTGGACAAATCAATTCCTCTGGCTAATTTGATTATGCCTCAGGTGCTGCCCCTACAGAGAGTGTCCCCATGATGTGTCACAGCAGTGATAGCCATGCTGGCTCCAAACACCTGGTCTATCTATGCAGCAAAAGGAAGTATGGTACAGAGATAAGGCCTGGGCCCCACGGGTAGCACCTAGCCCTGGCCAGACTGATCATCCGCTGCTGTTCCCTTCAGCAAGGGATTTCTGAAGGGACCCCAGCAGTTTCTCACTCCCTGCATAGCTCCAGCTGTGCAAGGGCCACGCTGTGCTTCTGGGCAGCACATGCTACTACACACCACCGCTTCAGCCACAGCACAGCCGATGCCAGAGCAGCACAGTGTGCTCCTTTGAAGGAACAGCGATCTGAAAATGCCCTGAAGGTGATGTGCAAAGAACTGCTCCTTAACAGACTGAAGGCTTTCAGCTCTTATTTTCTGAGCTCTTTGGAAGATCAGACACCCCCCCACACACACCTCTACAGCAGTGGTAAACAGATGCAGTTCTGGTCGCAACTCCTGATCTCACCATCCCTCCACCTCTCCGTAGTTTCACACCTGTGTTAGGTGCCTTTGGGGAAGTAAAGAGTTGGTATGTCAGGGATGAAGCCAGAGCAGAAACATGCTTTGCTATATGTCAATAGAACAGGTGAAGAAAGCAAGGTTTATTTTCCTGTTCCTTTCCAAGTTGCCTTACTAGAGTGTAATTTCTGGTGTAGATGAACCCTTCCAGTTGGGGTTAATAAGTGTAGGTGAACCCTTCCAGCACCCTTCCAAACACCTATGCATGCTTCAGTCATTGCCTCCTCTCAAAGCATGGTTGAAACATCCTCTACAAGACCATGCCAATTCATTGGCCTTAACAGCCAAGTACTGCCTTCAGTGAATTCTGAAGCTCTGACTGGTTTTGAGCCATTCCAGTATCATCCCATCATAAGATTTTTGCTTCCAAGGCACACGTGCACAATTCACTGTAACCAAGAGCGTCACTTAACAGTGAATTTAGCTTACGGCACAGAAGCACAAAGATACAAAACCTCTGTGGTTGTTTCTGAAATGCACACGCACAAAAAAAAAAAAATTGGCACTACAATGATATAATTTACAAGCCACTTCCCTCTGTCTCTAAAGATAAAAGTCACCCCCAGGCTGCTGATGAACTTACCAGGTACATGTTAGTAACTGGGGGAAAATTCATCTGACACTTCAGACAATACAAGCTGCCGTGCAGAACTGGCAAAGTAATTTAAAAGTTTTTTAACCCTGGCTTTGTGAGTCAAGACTGGGAGAAGGAGGGGATCACTACCTGCAAGAGGGAATGCAGCAGACTGGCCATTAACCAAAATATTTCAAAACAGGATGATAACGGATCCACAGGATACCAGCAATAGGTGTTGAGCGCTGTGGAGAAGCACCAGGCAACTCTCCCACCAGCAGTCGGCTGTTGTAGCAGCAGGCGTCAGTCTGATGGTGCGCTCGGACAGATTCTCCGCTTTCCAGCAAGAGGAGCATGCAAAGCAGCGTGTCCGGCCGCGCAGCTTCTCCGCTGTTGTAGCTGGAAGCGTTCTGTCCTCTTTCGGCTCTGAAACACTCGCCCCCCTTCACCTGCAGGGCCAGGACCCGGTCCGGGCATTGCCGGCAGAAGCCGCGGCTACTCCAGTGACTGGCTCTGCTCCCTCAGTCCAGCTGTGCTGCTACGTCACCTATTGACAGGACAGCGCGAGTCGCTACCTAATTGCTGCTTATGTTAATTAAGCATCGTGACAGCCTCGTGAGACGGGCAGGTGACACCATGCCCGTCTCGTGTCGTTAGATGGTGGAAGCGCCAGCCCGGCTTGTCAGGGGCGACGAGGTCTCGGAGGGAGGTCGCCCAGCCTATGGAAAGGTCTGCCCGCCGCGGTGGCCCAACCAAGCGGTTACCTGGCCGGCAAAACCACCTCCGGGCGCTGAGGCGCGGTGCCGGCGAGGGCAGGGGGATGCTCCCGAGCGCTGCCGCGGGGCCGGCCGCAACGTTCCGCGCACGGCGCGAGTGGTGCCCGTGTTTTTGACGATAGCGATGGCAAGGGGAGGAAGAAGCAGAGAGCGGCCCGGGAGCCGCCGCAACGCGGGAGCAACAGCTGCCGGGGTCGGCACCGACGCACGGCGAGGGCCGGGGGAGCAGCGCGCGGCAGGGGTCGAAGGAGCTCCCCCAACGGTCGCTGCCTCGCACCCCGGGCGCGCGCGGGGGACGGCGGCAGCGGCGAGAAAGGCGGCGACAGCGGAGCTGAGGGGAGCACCCACCGCCCTCGGGGACCGGGTAGGGAGCACCGGCGAGGAGGAGGAGGGGGTACCGCCCGGGAAGGGTGAGCGGTTCTCGCTCTCCCGCCCCACCGCGAGTCCCGCACTCACCACGGTGACGGGGGACACCATGTCGGCGGCGGGACGCGTCCTGCTCCGGCGACTGCCTGCTCGCTGCCCTCCCTGCCTGCCTGCCGGGGTGCTTTATTAAACAGCGGTGACGTCACCGGAGAGGGGGCCCCCGCGGCGAATGCGCTGCGGGGGAGAGGGAGGGGGGCGGCCCCGGCCCCGCCTTGAGGCGGGCAGCGCGGGCAGGCGGGGCGCAGTTCGCTCGGCCCCCGGCGGCGGCGGCGGCGTCGTCGTCAGCGGCGGCGTCCAGCTCTTGGCGCGGCGTCCATCGGGCAGCCGGCAGCGGCGGGTTGTGCGCCGCCTCCCATCTCCTCCCCTCGCTCTCGGGAGGCGGCCGCAGCGGGGCGTGGCCCGTGGGGTCCCGAGGGGAAGCGGTGGGGTTGCACCGGTCCTTGCGAACCCCGGTTGCAGCCCGTTGCCGTGCCCTGGGGGAGGCGCGGCGGCTCCCTCCCGAGAACAGCCTCCCCCTCACCTCTGCCCTCTCCGCTGCAGCAGCAGCAGCAGCGAGGTCTCGCTACTCCGGCCGGTCGCTCTTGGCCGAGAAAAGCGCCGGCCGTTTAGCAAAACGTCTTCGGCGCGGTGCCCTTGGCCAGGCCTGCCGCCCGCCCGCCCGTTCGTAATCGCCCCGCAACGGCCGCGCCTTGGAGGCTGGTGGACAGGTTCCCAGGCAGGGCAGGCCTTTGTCCCGGCATCGCCCGGAGCTGCCGGTGCCGGCCGTACCAGACACGGGGCGCGGGGAAGCACACATCGTGTCACCTGCACTGTGTCGGATCCCTTCCGTTTCGGCTTCGCCGCCCGGTCGCATGCTTGTGCCCGCACACCCCAGCCGCAGCCTTTCTCCTCGCCTGCCTTCCTGGTGCTTCCTCCCTGTCACTCTCCTGCTCCTGCCCTTTCGCATCCGTTTCTCGCACAGACCTCTGGCCTTCCACCCTTTAGGCTCCTCACCGCCCTCCATTTCCCCATTTTTCCCTTTCCTGAGTCTTCTCTCAGTTCACGGCTGTCCCCTTAACACTTTCCATCGCCTCTGTCTTGAGACCTGCAGGTGCTTGGCAGATCCTCTCCCTGCAGGGCTGGCCATGTTTTCCAGCCCTGTCCCTGTTCCCAGTGGCTGGCAGTGGCCCCTGTGCCCCCCAGGAGTTGGTCCCTCCCATCTCACCTCCCCATCCCCAGCCTCCTGCCAAGGTCATCCACAGGCTGCAAAAATGTTGGTGTTGGCACAAAGTTAGGATAAGGAACGCGTAATGTGGGATACTAGAGAGTGGGATGCAGCAGCTCAGGCTTATTAAAGTGACCCTGTGACTACCTTCGATCTGTTTTGACTTGAGGATTAATATTTAAGGATGCAGGAAGCTCCTTTACATGTAATACGATCTTGCTCAAAAGTTTCACTTAATAGCAAAACAAACAGGTATTTAAATAGAAGATGATTAAGTAATCTGCTATTTGAAGCCTAAGCAAAAGTCATGTTCAGTATTTAGCACATCAAGGGAACATTTTCTTCTATAAAGTAAAACCAAAAGAATTCTGTCCGATTCTTTTGCAGTCATTGTGCAATAGATCGGTATCGTGTTTCTGAGGACTAAATGTATACAAACAGAAGTCCCGAGATCTCACACAGGCAACTCAATTTCTATCAACAGAGATGTGTAAATAGAGAGAGACCAGTGTTTGGCCCATCAGCACCTTACGGGACTGAGATGAACGCTGCAACTCAACAGTCTGAGAGGGATTTCTACCCAGAAAAAGAAACTGCAAGTCTGCACTACCAGATCAGAGAGGCATTGCAGTGAAATCAGCAGCAAGTAAACCTCAATCGGATCAAAGCAAACTGTACAGTGAAGACCCATGCGGCCATGGCTAGGCGATTGAGTGCTCTTACAAAATTGTAACAGTTGCAACAGTTCATAGGGCAGTAACATCTTCATTAAGCAAGAAGAGAAGGATAAGCTTTCCCTTTTTGAGGGGAGCTAGGTGAACCAGAGGGTGAGAAGAAATTCCACAGCTTTTAGTAACAAAAGCTTTGCAGTGCCGAAATCAGAGGGGACGGTCCCTAGCAGACGCAGCACAAGGGAACAGAGGTGGTTAGCTGTTCAAGGATGTGGTTAATTTGATACCATACAGGATTTTCAGAAGAACCAGTGGACTCTCAGAGCTTGGGTTCCTAATTACTTTTGAAAATCCTTCTGGGAGCTTGATTATGCCTTGGCATTTCAATACCTGTTTGTCTGTTTATCCTGGCCTTTGTCTAAGTGACAAGTCAGGCAGTGCGATGGGTAGGGGCATGTTTGCATTCGGGTATTGTCGCTGCTGCTCTGGAAGTCAGAGATGATATTAGGAGGGATGCAGCTTTGTATTTGTTCTGTTTGTCTTAATGCAGTAGCTGCATTCACTGGTTACCAGCTGAAGCTTTGCCTGGTCTCATAAATGAGGTATTTCTCCAGGGCATGATGCAAACACTCAAAATATGGTAACACTTTGAGGTTGGTTTTCGTGCTATGTTATTGCCTCAAAGAAACCTATCAGAAGTGAAGGGGAAACTGTGTGCATGTTGTGACTTTCCCATCTCAAACAGGCACTGAGGAACTCAATCTCATTAGTTTTGCTTGGGAGGGGGTTGACTCTTTGCAATTTCCAGACAGTTCCTTCCACAAACCTTTTAAAAATAGAGGTTCAGAAGTCCTAACAGCAAATACAATATTTGTGTCATAAATAGGTGGGTCCTATGACAAAGATTTTACAACCTGAATATAAGATGAAAAAATGTTGTTGTTTAATACTAGATTAATTTCATGTGACTCATTAGATTAATTGCAGGGTGAAGTCCATTTTTCCACTATCAAAATAACTGCTGCATAGATGATAAGTAATTCTTTGTAAGGGACATCTTGGAGTATAAACTAAGAATTTGCATAGAACAGAAATGTTTTACATTTTATTTTCCATTTTATCTAAATAACAGGAATATTTTACATTTAAGCTAAATTAGGGGCACATTGGAGTATAAATTAGGTATTTGGATAGAGCAAAAATATTTTACATTTTCTCTAAATGCAAGTTCTGATAAAACAGGTCCTGGCACAAACCCATTCCCACTGTAGAAACAAGGAGCAGATAAAGCAAACAAAGGGAATACAGGATCAATGGCTTCCTAACACCATCAGCTTTGTCTTGCTCTGTGCATGCCATGCTTTCGCTGGGTTTTTTTTGCTGGTGGTGTTGCTGTCTCCTGTCCTGACTAGTGCAGACAAAAGAGATCTCGTGTGGCTCATCACAACATTTTGGTTTGTATCAGCTTCAGGGATTTAACAAAAAAGATAAAATAGTTCTAATTTGGGGTGTGTAGTATTTTTAACTCACTATCAGTAAGCAAACAGAGAGCAGTAATTACATGAGCATAAATTTATGGGGGTTGGGAATAGCAAGCAAAACAGGGCATGAAGTACTTCTCTGCATGTGTTTCAAAATTCTTCTGCTGGGCCATGTTTGCGGTGTGTGAGGGGGAAAACAAGCAAAAGAAAGCCCATCTTCAGCTAGGCTTCTACGTGGCCAATTATTTTCTGAGGGATCCTGTGTTGTTCAGTCTACCGCACATCACCCTGTGGCTCCTTGTGTGTGCAGTAGCTCCATGGCTCATACGGGCGTCCTATTTTTTTTTTTAATTAACTGACATGCATTTCAATAATAGCTTGACCCTTTTTTTTTCCCCTCTCTGTGTTTTTTCACACTATTTTATTCTCCTGTTGGAGAAATGTCAGTCCATGGACTCCATCAGTCCATGGACTCCACCAGTCCTTCCTAGCTGGGTGTCACCCCCCCCAGAAGCCCAGTGTGTCAGGGAGACTCAGAACTCTACACTGTTGTCCAAAACGTACAGACTTTTCAAAAAGTGGTTGACTGCAGTTCAAGAGGCTGTGGATATTTACATGAAATAGAATATAAGGGTGATGACAGGAAAACGTTGGGACAAACATAAAGCTCTACATTGTCTAGCTGGATGTTGTCCTACCTCCAAAAATGTCTGGGAGAACAGCAAAACATTTCTCACTGTCAGGTGTGTCTAGGATGAGGGGGCCCATCTGCTGGAACGGGCTGTGCCAGTGGGCCAGGCAGGCACAACACTTCATTTTGCACCTTCAGATTTACTGTTAAAACAAAAGCGCCTGGGAACTGAACTGAGGAACCAGGAACAATTGTGTCGTCAAGAGCTGGAAAAGTTTTATTTGAGACTCAGCCATGTGAGATGCTCCTGAGTCATCTGCTTGCTGTCTGCTCACCATGCACCCAGCTCCTGGGACAGCAGTGTTCATGTCAGCCACCATGGGGCACATCCAACATGGCTTTCTATTTTGTCATATCCAACCATATTTAGGCCCTTTAGTCATTGCACTGGTTCCTGGTACTTTTCATGTCAAATAATTTCGTGTTTCACCTTGCACATAAGGACATACTGGGATCTTTTCTTTCTATACAGATTTATTTCTTGATGCTTAGGGAAATTTCAAAAGTGCCTTTGCTTCCCACACGATGGCAATTCCTATAATGATAAAAAAGTATTAAATTTAGACTGCAGGATTAATATCTCAGTGAAATAAAGGAGGGACACTGCAAATTCATGCCTCCTGGGAGCACTTTTTCAGTCTGAGCCAGAAAGGCAACACACGATCCATTTATAGGCTCTGAATTTGAAAGTTTTCTTCTCAGGCATAAAATCAATTTGCTGTTTGGTCTTAAGAACTGCCATGAGTATGTGTGTGTGTACATGTGCATGGAAAAGTTAGTATTTCTAGAGATGAGCAGGTGTGTAGCTGAGCAGGATGCAGAGTATAGGTCTGTTATGGGACCTGGTTCCACTGTCTGTGCATTGCTTTCTTACACTTTAGTTTGACAAGGAGGTCCTTACTCTGCCATGCTAGCTTCCTGCCTTCCTTTCCTGATTTCTTACAGGTGGGAAACAAGAGGTCCTGTGCTCTAAGATAAATGTCTTTGAAAAGATGCCTGCTCTGCTCAGCTCCTTTATCCCTGAGGGCTGTTTCCCCGAGGGTCCCATCCACTAATTCCTTGAACCAATGGAATTTTGCTCTCCTAAAATTCAGCATCCTGATTCTACTCTTCATTGGCTCATATCCCTCCAGACTCTGAATTCCACTAGGGTGTGATCATTGCAGCCCAGACTGCCACCAATCTTGTTATATCTCATTAGTTAATCTGTGCTGTAAGCAACAGGTCTAGTAATGTTTCTCCTCTGGTCAGACTGTCTATCACCTAGATTAAGAAATTATCCTTGACACACTGCAAGAGTCTCCTGGATTGTGTACAGCTTGCTGTGCTGCTTTTCCAGGAGGTCTCAAGGTGATCAGAGTGTCCCAGCAGGAGCAGAGCATGTAAGCACAGCATTTCCTCTAGTCGAAGTAAGAACGCTTCATCAACAGGCTCCCCTTTGCCCTTACTTAGATGGCCTACAGTAAACACCAACTGCAAGTTCATCACAGTTTTTGAAAGACAGCTCTGTGCACTCAATCCATTTTTTTACATGGAGAGCAACTCGCCTCCCCTCTGTCCTTGCCTGCCCCTTCGGAACTGTTTATAGCCGTTGGCTGCAAAGCTCCAGTTGTGTGATTGGTCCCACCACATTGGAGTGATAACGATTAGATCGTAGCTTCACAGTGCCTTCCAGCTCCTCCTGTTTGTTACTCAACAGAGTTTCATATCTCTCTACTATCCTTTAAGCTATTGCACGTTACATGTAACAAGTTAAAAGAAATTGAGAAGACTTCAACAGAAGCTCTTAAATAAATGAAAAAATCCACAAGACCCTACATCAAATAAAAATTCTGATGTGCTTACAGTTTCTGTTCCTCACTCAGGTGCCCCATTTCCCAGGTTAGAAACCCAACAAGAAGAGCTCTGATTTATCTAGTGATCAATTCATTAGTGATTTAGTGATATATTTCTCTACAACCAGGAGGTGGTAATAGCTGGAGCGTTACAACATGCACAAGAAGAGGTGAAGGCTTGTCCTGGGAAACATCATCAGATGATTTGTAGGGAAAGAACATGATGCAATTAAATGCTTAGATTACAAAACGGAGTATAGGTAGGGCAAATGCCTTAATGTCTATTTTCATTAAAGCAACCTATCTGAGTGGCAGAAAAACTGTACTTGAGATGAGGGAGAAGCTCTAAAGCAGAAGAGAGTGAGGATCCCAGCCCAACTTCAGTCTAAGTGCAGGTGGATGAGACCAACTCTTGGTGACATTTTAAGGTTTTGGTGGGCTTATACCCATCATGAATGCCTGGTGCCAATAGGAGATGAGGGCCAGCCTGAAACTGGGAGGGGAGCAAGGAACTGGACTGGAAAAGGTGCATGGTGGTCATTAGAGGTGTAGTAACCTGATGTTGTTTGTCTCAGATTCTCAACAGTGACTAGTGGCTTTCAGTCAATGGTCTCAGTACCTTAAGTAGCTACTTTTCAGAGAACATTTTCAGAAATTCTGCTCTGTTCTATGATATAGGGGTTGGACTTAGGGGAGGTTGGACTAGATGACCTCTAGAGGTCCCTTCCAACACAGGCATTTCTACATTTCTATATTTTCCAGTGGTCCACCATAAATTGCAGTTTTCACGGCCACTGGTCACCTCAGTCTTGCATGTGAGCAACAGGCATTTTCTGAATTACTGTAAAATCAGTCAGAGTCACTAATGAGTTCAGATAAAGTTTTTTACTGCAGTGTTAATTTAAAGCAGTCTTTTCCCAGAGCAATACTCTGCCAGCATCGTCAGCAAGCAATACATTGATTTTAAATCAGCAAGACTGCCATTGATCTTAGCAGCTATTTATTGCACATGTTCCCAGCAGCCACCTTCTAATGGAATTTTAACAATTCAGTAGGGTCACTTGAAGGTCTCATGGAAGCAAGGGAAAATTTCATCTCTTGCAGGAAATACTTCCTTAAGAAAGTGCCTTCACTCAGTCAGAGTGGTGCGCTTCTCATGTTTGGGGGAATGCTGATGATTTATTTTCAAAACATACATAGGTCTTATTTTATTCAATTTGTTCTGGCAATATATACACAGTTTCACTTCTGGCTTATTCAGTCCCTGAGCTACTAGTTGCTGGAGGCAGGGAATATAAAAAGCAAATACATCAAGCCTCCTGGCCTCCCCTGGGGCTCTGCAGCAGTTAGTTGCTGTCAGCCTTAGGATGGATGAATCCTTGGTCTGGTGCAGTACATCTACCCTTACATTAGAAATACTGTTGCAAGAACTGGTCTAAATCTGCCTCTCTTTCTGCTTTCTTTCCTACAGAACATGGCCTTTTTCATTTGAGTTAGTACCCTGCCTCAGCGCCAGAAGAGCCCTGGCCAGCATCTTGCCAGGGCTCCTGGTTTGAAATCTCTGTGTTCACGGTGGTACCTGATGGACACATTAGGTCCCTGTGCCCCTCAGGCAGGTGTTCTTGTCCCCATCCAGTTGGCTGGGTCTTCTGAATGGCACCACAGGCCACAGAGACCCTCACTGATGCCTGAGGAAAGATGTCAATGCCACCCCTACTGAAAGGGTTCCTGAGATTTGTGCAAATAGCACAGCCACACTTTGCTCTACCTTATACACATGCATAATGCACGTTACCTGAAAGCTACAAGTAACATAAGCACTTGACAGGTACCTGTAACTTTAGCCAAGATTTGACTTATAAGTGTGCTGTGATTGTGTTTCTTTGCATACTACAGACTGCAACATCATCCAGCAGATAACAAAGGATGAGGGCAAACTAGCATTTTGAGTAAGTGGTGGTGTCCATCACTTGCAAACCTCCATCACCTGTCACTGAGCTGAACCTGGCAGATGTTCTGAGCCACTCTGGTGTGGTTCTCGTGTGTTACGGCAATAATATGATTGTGTGAGATTTCTTAGGTCCTTTTGGGACCTAGGAATATACGTCTGGATTATGCACATGGGTGGAAATACCTGGTATGACAGACAGCAAGAAGGAGGGTGGGAGGCAGAGTGTTCTAGTAAATAAGAATGAAATGGGACCTGGGCTTCTCTGCCATCTCACCAGACATCATGAGTACATCATGAGTACATTGCATATTTGTCACACCAGTCCACATCAGGAAATGATGGTTGAAAGCTGTCCTCAAATCTGTCTTTTGCCTTTATAGCAAAGTAAGCTTGAATACAGATAAACCCAAACAAAGCATATTTCATTTTTGGAAAGACATCATTCTACCTGCGATTAAGCAAAGCTGTAATGCTCAGGGTACTACAGCCCACAGGCAGCCAAAAGTGTGGCTGGTTGGCAGGGACAGCATTTGAAGCAGAGCCCCACTGTGAACGCTGCAGGGGCTGGGGGCAGGCTGCTCTGGAGCTGGCCACACTGCTGAATTTCTGGCTAATACCCAGCCGGGGATTTTTGGACCTTCACAATGGTGCCACAGTTCTCTGTCGCTATGGAAACTGTTTTTTCAAAAGGCACTAACTCAAAAAAAGTGAATTGAAACCAGATTTTGTGCTTTGTCTTCATCCCTGGCTCTGGGGTTCCCCAGGGAACAAGGAAGTCTCCTGGAGGCTGGCCTGCCTCCTTAAAACCCAAGCTCAGGTTCCCCTTCATGAGGGAGCCACAGCTGAATCAGCACCTGATATTTCCACAGATATGGGCAGAAACCAGAAGAGCTGTTCAGTCAGCAGTAAAGACCCCAAAATAGCTTGAGAGGAACCAAAACCAGTGTCAAAGTAACACAACGTGGTCTGTCCCTCCTGCTGTTACGTGGCCCACCAGGGACAGCCACAGGGTCTGTCATAAGTTAGTGTACAGCTTGGACAGGTTAATCTGAAAGAGTTAAACAACTTCAGAAGATGTCTTTTTAAATTGCCTTCTTCATTACAGTCTTGCCAAAGCTTAGATACGGGAGCAAATGCTACTACATGGTTATTGAAGGAACAGGATAATGGGGGGGGGGGGGGGGGGGGGGGTTTCCCCTGTGTTTTGGCTTGGGAATCCACCCGTACACGGTTTTCCAAGTC
>JANHGN010017774.1:8421-50991 GCA_024605025.1 Megaceryle maxima
AAAAAAATGGAAAAAAGATTTTTTGAGGAACAACCCACTCCATGTTTTTTCATTTTTAACTTTTTTTTTTTTTTTTTTTGATGCCCTGGAAATTTTAAAAAAAAAAAAAAAAAAAAAGTACATAACATCTTTGGTTTCAATAACTATTACATCATGACAGCTTTAGTTATCCAGTTAAAACAAAAGCTGTATCATCCAAAGTAAAAAAATCAAAACTCGGAGCTGAATCGAAGAATTCTGCCTTGGAAGGGCAAGAAGAAAAACAAAAACACTGGTTCCTGTCAAGCCCTGAGATTTTTAGATTTTTATTTTAAAAAATATTGTTTTGTATGGAAACATAGAATTTCCCCATATTTCTTTTAAAGACTACAATTAATTTGTGTATATCTCCCACAACTGACAAAAGAGCAAACTATTCCAGGCGAGAAAGTTAATGAAAAATAATCTCTGTCCTTTTTGTATTATCAATAGTTTAATATTTTTACTCAGTCTTGGCTGAAACCTCCTCACCGCCACAGAAACAAAAGGTTAATGAATTTGGATATCTTGAATCCTAACTAGCTAGCACAGATGGCAGTGTGGCTTGGAGCCCAGGATCTACTTTAAACAAGTTAGCACTTGCTCATTTTCTAGTGAGAATATAACTAAAATAACAATGAGAATTTTCCAGTACCCCTCTTACAGTGCCCTTTTCCCCATCAGAGAGGCTAGTTTTCCACATCTTGCTGGGATAGTCTTAGAGAATCTCAGGTCTGTGGGACATACTTGCAGATTTGTGCTCATTCCACACTATTCATCAGCCAGTATAAAATCTACATTTAAAGAAGAAGATAGACTAAAGTTTAAGATTTACAAGCATAAACTTACAGCACCTGAAATCTGTCTTTCCCCATCAGCCTCCATCACCTTGGATGAACCAGTATGGCTATCTGTATACTAGTGTTTCTGATTAACTCCATGCGTAGGCATCCCTATTGCTAGGGTCTGGATGTGGAGCTGATCAGACAAAGCCATTACATTCTAAATTCACACGCTGCTATAATAAGAAACATTTGGAAGGGGAGCTAAAGCTGAATTTTCATCTGTATTGAAGCCTCAGGTAGCTGACAACCAGGATATGACTGAGATCAGCCAGCAGCAGCTCTACAGCTTTGAAAACTACAGTAGGTGACCAGCTGTATTTGCAGATATGGGAGTGGGCTGGCTAGCCAATAAGTGCAGATCCTACACAGCCTTTCCCATTTCACACAGGCAAGATGGGGGAAGTTGGAGCAGCCCTGGGGAAGCAACAAAGCTTGTACACTTCTAGAAAACCCACGCTTGTCTAGAAGCCTTCCAAAATGAACACCAGAATTCCCATATAGGTCCATTCCTTATCTGTGGATCTCTGTGTAGTGCTTGCAGTGTTCAGCTTTCTTAAAGAAATAGAAACAAAGTCATTCAGTCAGTATCTTTTCTCTTCCTTTACTGACATGATTTGGGATTGTTCTCCACTGGCTTTTGAAGGGTAAACACAGGAAAAAAGTGATCACTTACAGCACTATATTGACTTTAAGAGGGGAATTAGGCATACAAACTATAAATAGAAAACGTAAAACTTAAGAAAATGTATAAAATATCAATCATTTGTATTAATAGGCTTATTAAAATAAATAATATACAGTCACTTCTAGTTTTCATACCAGTATTTACAAATGACTTTTCACCTTCCATTCCCTTACCATGTTTTAATCTCCAGTTAAGTACAGACTTCCATAACCTTCAATAAACTTTTCTTTTTAGATACTTGCCAGGCAGAGAAGTGCTATTCTCCCATGCCTCATAAATATGGTGCCTGGAAACTCATTATTAAAACCATTTTTGTGAATGCGCAAAGTCTAATTCATGACTTCTCTGAAACTATTTAATGAAACCAAGATGTCTGATAGTCAAGAAAGTTCTTCCAGTGGGCATGAGCAACCAATCTTTCACAACCTGTTAGAAGATGTGCCAAGACTAGTTCCTTTCCTGTGTAATAGAAGCCACAGGAATCAAAGTTTCTGATCAAAGTCCAACACCTCGGCGCTGCCAAAAGCTGACAAGCCCTTTTTCCTCTCTTTCCTGAAAACAACTCTGTAATCACACTGGATTTTAATAGGATAACTATCTCTTGGACTCAGGCTGAACTTGGTTGTATTAAACTATGATTAAACCATATGATGGTTGCTACATACAGCATTACTTCATATATTTATTTATAAAGTGTGCTGAGATTCTTATGCAACCTACTACCACAGTCCAGAGTGGTTTTTTTAATACACAGAAATTTTTCCTCTGTCAGGGACACTGTATTAAGCATGGAACAAAATATTCAAGCAGTATCAATTCTGCCGTATTCATTGAATACCAGTCCAGAATATATACTCTGGATTTAATGAAGCTGTTCTGTTTTGACCAGCATAACTATGAAGAGATTTTAACATTTGGAAAGAAGCTCTCCTGTACATTCATTCAGTCTGCAAATCAGTGCAGAATAACTACTCCTAACCTTTTCATAGCCATGGCTCTTCAGAAATTGTCATGGCTACAAAACCCCCACACCAAGGGGGACTGAAATAACAAACTGATCATGCAGGAAACCAGTACAGGTCTGGCAAAGTTTATCTGCTTGTGTTCTTCATTGCAGCTCACAGACAGTGTATGTCCAGCTCACCAGTGAGGCACACTCCACTAGTGGGAGATAGAACCTGAGGCCATGGGAAGTCTTCTGTAAAATGTTAAAGTCGTGTAAAACTGTTCCCGAGTAAGAACCGGCCTTAACAGAGTCTCAGGTAGACAAAAGAAAGTAGATTTAAAGGTAATATTCTGTACATTCATTTCATGCTCAAGCGAGGGGAGGAGGTGCGGAGGAGGAAGAACATTGAGATCTACACACGACTGACAGAATCATAGAATGGTAAGGGTTGGGAGGGACTTCTGGATATCATCTAGGCCAACCCCCTGATAAAACAGGTTGCACAGGATCATGTCCAGGGGGATTTTGAATATCTCCACAGAAGGAGACTCCACAACCTCTCTGGGCAGCCTGCTCTCATGATCTGTCACCCTCTTGGTAAAGAAGTTTTTCCTTATGTTCATATGGAACTTCCTGTGTTCTACTCTGTGGCTGCTGCCCCTTGTTCTGTCATTGGGCACCACTGAAAAGAGTCTGGCCCCATCCTCCTGACACCAATCCTTTAGGTATTTATAAGATTCCACAGCTATAGCAGCAGAGGCACGATCACAAGCACAGACTGAGAAACTCAAGCCTTCACCAAGGAACCCATGAAGAAAAGTGCCACTCCAGCCAGTCAATGACCCACATCAGCATCACATCCAATTTTCCTAACTGATTTCAGGCCACTGAGAAATGTAAGGCTTCTGTCAGCTGTTCTCACACAAACTGTTAAAACTGCTTGCCAGTTTGGGATGTATAGTTAACCTTTGGATGTACTGGAGAAAGCAGTAGTTCAGTACTAATATATGCCATTCTGGACTTCTGAACTTCTTATTTCTTGTATTACTGATTTAGTGTACAGTCACAGCCATACCTCAGAGCTTCACTTACTAGGAGAAAAAGTAAAACACTGATCAATAAGGTGCAATTGTCCCCTAAAAGGACAGTAATTATAACATGTAGCCTAAAATTAAAGTCAGAAGGACTTTAGCACACAGAGAACGTCTCTTTTTCTCAGGGGGCAAAAAGCCAATTCCAGTTCTTCTGTTTGAGTCAAATCACTGTTAAATGTGTGTGCCAATGACCTAATCCTGTTTTCTAAAGATTTATTACTTACGCAAGAGAGACCATAACAACCTCTTCACAAATATTTCCAGTCAATTGCTGAGTTACATATTTGCAATATGTACAGTACTTAGTGAAACTCAACAATGAGAAAAAAAGCAGAAACTAATTTAGCAGAGGGATTATAACAAGTTAATAGAGCCTCAGTTACATCTCAATTCAGTGAAAACAAATCTATCTGATTTCACGCCACACATTTATGGAAATTTTAGCACCAACAGAGAAATGAGTTATTTTCCTGAGGCACTGATATTTTCAAATTTAAGATATTATGGAAGCATAGAAATACCATCAATAAATGATAACATAAACCTCTAATTTAGCATCATTTTTCTTTTAAACCTACCAGATAGGGAAAGAACCTATTTTGTCTTACAGCTCTCCACTCAATAGTTACTTCTATGCCCACAACACCCTTCAACTAAATGGGATCTAACAACTTAATAATAGTGGAATCATCACAGTTAATATTTTGAGAGTTTCTATAGGAAACTTAATTTTCACTGTATGCTTGGACTTGTATTAAGACCAGTTATTGCGAGTCTAATGCTTTTCGTTGATTCAGCTGCAAGATGCTGACAAAGCCTGACAACTTGCTACACTGGCTAAATTTTTAGCAATAAGTAAATCACACCAAGGTGTAACAGGTTTGGCTATGACATACCATTCTCTTGCATAGTAATTTTGTGGTAGACCTGGTAAAACTGTCATTGCAACCTAACCTAAAGATAACTGGATTTTTTCATGCCTGACTCCACCTACCTGTGAGTGGCTTGTTATGGGCAGGAATGATGGGAACACACAACAGACATCTATATATCTGCCAATATTTATGTCTGTTTGGAGCAGTTCCAGACAGCCCAAGGCTTCCAGCATGGGGCTGACACACAACCTCCCAGCAGTCGTCATGCGAGAAAACACTGTGGGCTGGCGTGCAAGTGGAACAAGCTTGGTGTCAGAGCATGGTTCATTTTTTTCCTACTTATTCCAGTGAGAGGAGAAGTTTAATCCAAAACCACTTTCATTATTTTAAAAAACTTTCACATAAAACACCCAAGCATCACAAAACTGGAAAAAGGGGTGTTTCTCTCTCTAAACGCAGAAGCCTTAGACTAACAGGAACAATTTGAAAAAAAGCCCAGAACTGGAAGTTACCATTTACAATGGTAAAGCTAATGTGCATTGCAAACCTGGTTAGGTTTTACTCTACAGGTTATATCTAAAATGTAGCTGGTCACATCCTGGCACAACCCAGCCAGCCAGGAAGATGCCCATGCTTTGCTGTTCTCCCAACAGTTAGTTATTTTATAGCTTGAGCAGGTACTTAGATTGCTTCACATGAGCTTGAGCGACAATTTAGATGAAAAAGCCAGCAAACTAAACTCTTCTCTTGGTGAAAAGATCACCACCACATATACATCTACTCCTTTACCCTTCCATGTAACGGCTGACTTCATCTGGAAATTCTTCCTGGTGTAACCCTAGCATAAGAGAAGCAAAGTGGATCCCTCTGCCAGCTTTGCTACTTGGCCAGGGTGCAGGAAACAGTTACTTCCCCTCACATTGCTTAAGAGGAGGCAGATTATCTCACATTCTTGCCAAATGGGGGAAGCTAAAAATCACAACAAGTGATCATGTGCTTGATAATGTTTGTACACATGATGATCACACTTCCTAGTAAACTAATTAGGGTATTTTGGCATGCTTACATCCATAAATGTGCTACAAGACATCTATGCTTAGATATTTATGTGAGAAATTACCTGCTGTAATGAAAAAACACATACATCTAGAAAAAAACTGAGGAGGCAAAGAGCAGTTTTCCAAGTTACTGCAATTATAAAACAAAAAGGTTAAAAAGAAGAGATCAAAATTTAGGTACGCCTTGCTAAATATTTGCCTTGCAGCCAGGCAGGAATCGTTTACTAACCTAGCGGAAAGTGTAATTCTGTAATCCCTGTGCTGCGACTGAAATCCAAAGTGCCAACAGAACTATGTAGCTAACTCAGAACAGAGAACCGCTGGTTTTCCACAAGACCGGATATATTAATGTCAGAGTTTGATCTTACTAACTACTGCTTTGTTGCAGTTTACTAAAATAATGTGTGAAAATGAAAGCTTTTTTAAAATCTCATATGAAGTGTTAAAAACCCAGATACACTCATTCATCATGTCTTGGATTAGAGCTACCATTATTTATGAGGTTTCAGATAGGAAAGTACACGGGCACACTAATGAACAAGAAAGTAGATAAAGACTGCCTGTTTGATGTACACAAGAGAAACTAACATTTGTATTGAGAAATAAAGTGATTAAAACTGCTTTCCTGCTTTTTTTCTTCAATTGCATGACAAGAAGAGTAGCAAAAGAAAAAAAGGCTGAAAAGAATTTTTTTTTTTTTTTTTTTTTTTTTTTTTTTTTTTGACAATTTTTGAAGAAAATATACCCTAAAAATTTTTCACACTTTTGTTGCCAACTTTTTAAACTGACCAACCAATATTGTTTTTTTTTCTTTTTTTTTTTTTTTTTTTTTTTTTTGGCCAATTCTAGAGATAAATATACCCTAAAAATATCTCCACATGTTCAGGCAAAATTCTGCAAATGCCAAACCATAATACGTTGTTTTTCTTATCTTTTGTTGGAAGACACACAAATTTATGGTGAGCAGGAAATGTCTACTGTATATCACATTGCATACTTCTCACATTAGATGGGTGTGTGTAAAGGAATATTCACTTAGTTACATTTTTCTTGAAACCTTACTGCCCCATAAAGCAACAGCAGCAGCACTGCAGTACATCTTTCCTCACACATACAAGTAAAAAACTTACAGATACAAAAAGATGAACTGATTAAAAAACTGAAGATGGGTAAGATGAAGCATCCTGAAATTCTTATTTTCCCATTAAATGTTTTGACATTACAAGATGAAAAAAATCTGTGAAGAGACTTTCACAGCAAAGCAGTGTCTGTAAAGCATTTTGTAACGATAGTCAGATTTTGGTCTGGTTCCGCAAGACACCACCTATTTCCATTTGTCAAATAAAAATAGATAACTAAATAACTAAGAAATTAAATCTGCATTAGTGTATGCTTAAATTTTTAAGCTCTGAGAACTGTTATAGATGTCAACCATATGCTTAGTATCTAGCTGAATTATTTTATCTAATGGTAATTAAGAATTCTCATGTACATGTTGAAGAAATCTAACTATTTGCATATTGCATTATAGCTTAATCAAAAAAGAAAATCCCCTACATTAAATTTTGCCTGTCTAAAATGAATTAGGCTTCTTTAAAGATAAAGGACTTCATATCATGTGCAGCTTATTGTACATCAACTACGTCATAACATGCCCGATTAAGTTAAGGAGTGTTTATATTTTGTTGCCTAGTCATTCTAGGATCTTACTTCCTCTATCAGGAACAATCAATAATTCATTGCAAAAATGTGTGCTTCACATTTTTTTCCAGCAGTCATTCTACTGGCATTTAACTAAAATGAAGATGGCCAGAATCCAGTCTTGACAAGTACCCACCTCATTAATGCTGTTTTAATCATCAAGGATGACATTCCTGTCGAGTTCTAGATAAATTATGTCAAAGTACATTCAACACACAAAAGCATCACTCTTGTACATTAAATTATAAATGGGTTTATTATGGATATCTGAAATGAAAAACCAGTGAATGATAATATTGGAAAAAAAAGTAAAAAACTACCATATAAAAACAAGGGTTTCAGTGACACGAAGAACTGACTTTTTTTGCTTAGTGTCTTTTTTGGTTGATTGTTTTGTTGGGGGGGGGGGGGGGGCTGTGGGGGGGTGTGTGGTTTTTTAAACGTTTGGTAGGGTTCTGTTTTCCCTCCAATCTGTACCTTCCCCTATGCCACAAGTTATGATAGATATGAACTATCAGGATTACTATTCCTTTTTGCTCCCACTGCTCTTGCTCATAAAGCAAACACAGTGAAACATTTCATCCCTGCTCCCTTCCTCTTATGTTGCACAGTCCTGTCTGACAGCTTCTTCCACACTAATGCCTCAGGGCCGACACGGGGTTCACCAAGAGCACAGCAAGACAGGGTCTATGATTTCAGTTTCAGTGCTAGTTCGTCAGCCAGGAGGAGCAATTGCAGTAAAATGAATCCAACTTTAATGATGTCGCTTCAGGCTAAAGCATGTTAAGTATCTCAGGGGGTTGATATGTGCACAAACTGGTCAGCACCAGCAGAACTAAAAGGTGCAGCAAAATGCTCTCACACAATTTCAGAGAATTCAGGAAACCTTTAGAGGAGTATTCACCAAGGCTAACTTCAGTGAACTGAATTTTCTCTACCTCGACTTCCTCCAGAAGTAATGAAAGAAGAGCACGACTCAGCAGGAACCTAACTTTGATCCTTTGAATCAGCCCTGGAAGAACTTGCCTGCCATTAACTGCAGAGAAGATTAGCTTTTTTCAATACCTCTCTTTTGTCTCTATTTAGCCCATACAAGCAGACTTTAAAAGTTTCTAATTTGGCAAACGAATAATGAAAGACATACCCCGACAAAAAGGCCACCTGCTCTCAAATTTCAAGGCTGTGCTCCCAATTATGGAACTCAGCAGTTAAAGTGAATAATAATAAAAGCTGCTAGAATTATTTTAAACTTAAGCCATTTTTTCCTCCTTGTCTCATTTCCAGAAATTGTGAAACCATTTTGTCCAAAATTTTTAAAAATACAAAAAATAAAAACTCAACTGTAACAAAAAAATTTAAAAACACATGTACACAAATGTCTTGTTCAGCCCCATTAAAAATATTATGTCTTGCCTCTCATAGGTCATTTAGTGATACCCCCAAACACATGCCATATTGAGGAAGAACAAAAACCCCAAACCAACACCCTACAGGGATTTACTGATTATTACAGACTAAACTATAATGTCATACAACAGGTGGGAGTTTTGCAGAATGATCCATTCACAAGGGTTAGTTTGCAGCCCTATTAAATGTTATCATCGCTAAGCACATACAATATTATTTTCACCCAGACCCTAATCTCTAGAAAGGAAACTAAAAACACCTGAAGGATGAAAGATCTGCTAAACGTCTACCCTTACGATTTGTCCCAGTAAAACTACATCCCTCCCCATCAAGAAAGCACACCTCAAGGCCCCCAAACCTACCCCTCCTCACTTCCCCCCTGCGCCAAGCAAAGGGAATAGAATTGCAGGAACAAGCACTAACTTACAAAGCGTCTGATGAAATCCAACTATGTAAAAATTTATAGCTTAATTACTGCTGTTATTAAAAAATGAGACCATAAATATATTCAGACCATACAAATTTGTTATTCAATCCTTAATTTTAGCAGTTTCTGTATTCAAAAGTTGAACCAAGTAAATGCATTTCATGATGACATGCTTTTTGCTGTTTTTCTAAATGGATTAACTGATCATATTGCAAAATTTTCATTACAAAAGTCGCTTAACATTTTAAGATCTTAAAAATGTATTTTCAAAAAGCTGTCTATAACAATAAAGATAAGGCAATACAACAAAAAACTGAAAGAAATTTCAAAGAGTTTTCAATATGTTTCTATATGTCACTCATTTCCATAAAGTGCAACTAAGACATAATTTTACTTTCCCGATAACACCTGACAAAGCAAACTTTCTTGCTATTTTCTGTGTCTGACATTTGGAGAAGTTCATAAGAGAGTTGATAGCCAAGTGGTAGTTTTAATGTTTTGGGGCTATTTTGATCATTGAAAAGAGTAAGATTGTTAACATATTCATATTCACTGAAGGATTCTAGGCATGCCTTTTCAATAAGGTTTTGAATGTCTGTCAGATGAGTAAAACTGCATATCTTTGCATTGTCTCATCCGACTCATATTGGCTAAGCATCTACTCTTCTCACTAACAGTGCAACTGGAATTCCACCACTAGGCTTTCTGATTATCATCTGTAACTCCCCCTTCCCTCTGTAAGGGATTATAACCTTCTCTTACAAACTTTTCCAAATACAAAATATTTCCTTATATCACAGAATGGCCTAGGTTGGAAGGGACCCTAGAGATTATTTAATCCAACCTCCCTGTCATGGGCAGGGACACCTCTCAACTAGATCAGGGTACACAAGGCTCTGTCCAACTTGGCCATGAACACCTCCAGGGAGGGGGCAGCCACGTCTCTGAGCAATTTATTCCAATGTCTTGCCACACTCGTGCTGAAGAATTTCTTCCTGTATTCTAATCTAAATCTATTCTCCTTCAGCTTAAGCCCATTTCCTCTTGTCCTATCAGTCAATGCTCTTGTAAAATGTCCCTCCGCAGCCTCCCTGTAGGTTCCTTTATATTTCACAAAGATCGGGATAAAAAGAAAATCCAATGAAATCTGTGGATACCAAAAAAAAAACCAAACCAAACAAAAAAACCACAAAAAAAAAAAATTAAAAAAAAAACCACACAAAAAAAACCCCACCACAAACAAACAAAAAAAACCCCCCAAAACTCTAAAGAATTCCTGATCTTCCATATATTGCCCCTTTTGATGTTTATTAGATTCCATCCAACAAACAATGGCATTGCATGAACATATCTCAGAAGAGAATTTGGCTAAGAATGGTTAGAAAGTATGGCAGTGGGTCAATATTTAGACTTCTCTGCCAAGGGCAACAGGGTGTTGAATATTATAAGCATTCTGCTGGGCTTGAGTGTTGCTGGATGCCAAGTTCTTCTCTTCCTACATATGGGTCATAAACCTCTGGAAGCAGAGGCGGCAATCTGGGGCTTTAAAGCAGCTTATGACAGTTAGCCACTGAATTCCCTATTGACAGAGCAAGCAATTCCTTTTACTCCCTCTAAAATCCTCAGATCTCTTGCAGTCTCCTAGTATAATGAATGCCATACATATAAAATAATGTTGCTCTACATCAGATTTCTGAAGTTATTCAGATGTCTCAGTGCCTAATGGGATTTTCAAATGCACTAACTGAACATTTATTGATTTCAGTGGGGGTAAGCATTCATGTGATTACCTGCGTCTGTAAGTATACTAACATCTATAATTTAACTGGACTTATAATGAGATCACCTAATTGGATACTCCAAATTTGTCACTGCTAGTGGTGTGACTTCCAGAGATGCTGAGTCTTTGCAAATCCAATGACTCAGAGCTTCGTAGATGCTCAGCACTTCTGCAAAGGCAGGCTCCAAGCACACCTGCCCTAATCAGAAGGGGAAGGCCACCTTTGATCAACTATGCCTGACACAGCATCTTTATTTAAAGTGCTGAAGTATCATGCACCATATACCCAGACAGTGTGCCTAAACAAGAGACTAAGGGGGCCTTCTGCTTTCATTCAAAACTGACTTGACATTCCAGGATCTATGTTTAAATAGGCTAAAGAATAAAAAGCTATTCATATTTCAGGGATCATTACCACATACATCAAAACCCCAAAGATTCAAACTAAGCTGCCTTTCAAAACATCTTTGCCAAGCATAGTGTAGCCTCCATACTGTCCTACTCTTTGAAGAAATAGGACCAAAGGTACAAATCTATTTGTGTGAAATCTGCTTTGGAATTTATTTATGCTTGCTTGGAAAAGTTGACTGGCACGTCGCTGTCTCCCAGCTTTCAAAAGGCTTTTGTTATTCACGTAGCAAGAATCTACTGTTCTTGAGACCATCCTGACGAAGTAGAAGTGTTTCTAAACACTAGAAATAGGTAGTGTCAAAGGAATTAAACAGAGCAGGGTGCTGAGAAACTCAAACACATTGAAAAGTTTGCCAGGGAGGTGAAGATTACCATTTCTTGAAATAATCTCACCTTTGAGGTGTGCTGTTAACCTATGCTTTTCAGGGAGTTCTCAACTCCAGCTGAAAGTGGAGCTCATTGCAACAAATTACTTCATCCATGCTAACAGGAAGTTTCTCATCAAGTTGTGGAAATCATAAGATTTAATTTCTTCAACACTTAAAGTGGAAATCTGTAATAGAGAACAGATAGAACCAAGATGGAAGAGAGATTGTGTCTTACTGAAGTAGTTTTTATTAGTGCTAGTGTAAGATGCAGAACAACATAGCAGTAATAGCTATATAGTGCTTTTTTTGTTAAGTAGACTGAAGAGATTGGAGGAAATATTATAAATATAGCTTTAGTCAGGACACAAAAAAGGGAAATAAAAACATTAATAGAGTCAAGATTAAAAAGCAAACCTTTTCATTTCACTGCCAGCAAACAATTTCAAGGACACAAAATACAATTACATGCTTCAAACTGTCCTGTAGATCAGCAGAACTCGTGTGCGTCTTCATTCTGCCTCTGAAAACTTGTACACCCAGGTTTTGGACCTCACTGTTTGTCCTTGAATTTGAATCAGTGAAAACACTGAGGCTAAGATTAAGTAGCAGGATTTCTCAAACGCTTTATATTACCAACTATAGCTTAACATAGTCTCATATTTCTTAAACATATATCCTTTCTTCCATAGGCACAAGTCATATAGTATCTTTTCAATGGCTTAAAAATTGCTTACATAAGGGACCAACATTGGCAATGTAGTTTGTCTTCCTTTTAAAGCAAATTTTACAATTGAAAACAAAGAGGACAGTTAAACCATATGATTAGCTAGCTCTCTAAGGACCAAATACTTGCCATATACTTCCCAGATGACCAGTAACTACTGAACCACAGAGTGAAAACCTGTATGAAAGAGGTGGAAAGTCAAGATAAAAGTAAGCAAAGTGTTTTGCTCATTTCACTTAATTACTTCAAATGTTTCTTAGCACTGTTGCCTTAAATCCACAGATTATACAAGAACCAATACAACAGAAATGACCGTAACATTCTAGAAGTAGGAAATATATTGATCTTGGGAGAAGTGGGGGGGAAAAAAAAAAAAAAAAAAAAAAAAGAGAGCAAGGGGGGGGGGGGTTGTAAGTGGGTGAGAGGCAGAAACACAGTTTTCCAGTTTCTGATTAGCCAGATTCCAAAGATTCTTTAGAGGAAATATTTAAGATTCAACTATACAAAGCTCTCCAACAACATTATCATTTATTTTATGTGTGGTTACTCTCTTCTATTAAATGCTTATATAGGTCAACTTTTACTGTTGAGGTTTTTTCTTTTTTAAACACTAAAAAAAAAAAAAATTAAAATCCAGCAATGATTTTCACAGTTGTAGGAATACAAACAGTATATAAATTACAAGAAAAACAAACAAACAAAACACACAAAAAAAACATATAAAAAAACCACCTCAAAATGCTATCTGTCAGCTGCTACTGAAAGGTTTTCAATTAATAATAGGTCAAATCCATCTTTTAAATCCCAGCAAAAGAATTTAGAGGAACAGAAATACTGAAAATTCTTGAAGATGAGCTGAATAAAGCTTTTTGCCCTTGAAGAAGATTGAGGCTTTCCCTAATTCAGAAGAGTTTTATAGAGCTAGATTTTCTATTTTCTTCCTTTAATAGATTCCGGATTTATTTCCTTGGCTGTTCAGCATTCTTTCTGTTTTCCAGTTAGACCTCTCTGCTTGGTTAGCCACACGCAGACAGCTATTGATATATAGTGCAACTGTAGGTTTCTGCACAACACAGTCCAGACAAAAAACACTTAAGTGTTATCTCTAGCTCAGTCTATAGCTAGAAACAGAATTATATCCCTGCTCAGTCTTCAGTTCCCAGAACTCAGCTGAAAACTGAGCCAATGTAATCTCAAAGCTCCCTAAAATATCTGTGTTAACACTAAATTAGATGGACAAAAGCTGAAGGAACCTGAACAAGATGTTTCCTGAGCAAAGCCAGTTTTGCTCAGGTCTGAGCTCTTACAAAGTTTTATTCAAAGTAGTTGTTTCTTGTTGCCAATAGTTTGCCTAAGTTCGATGCCAGCTGGCAAAACCCAGCCTGTCACCTCAGTAAACTACCTTCCCAAACAGCACAAGCGTCCAGCAAAATGTCAGTATGGACAAACTCCAATTGGGAACATATGCCCTCAGCTCCTCTGACACCATCCTCTCCCAGTATAGCACCTTTCTCAGCACGGATGCATGGCACTGGGAAAAGCAGCCAACTCCGCATATGTTCCAATAACGCATCAACATTGGCAGCTGTGGGCTGGCAAGTTTTAGAGTCTCATGTACACCAACACAGGAGGGTAAAGGTGTGGATTGCATTCTAGGATTTTAATTTAAATGAATGCAATTTCTTGAGGCTTAAATTTCTCTTCCTTACGTTCTTTTGTACCTGATAAATGAAAAAGGATGGAATTTTAAAAGGAAGGAGTGAGAGGAGGCATAAAATAGGTCCTTGTCTCTGAGGGAGACAATGTGCTAGCAAAAATGCTGCCATGGCAGCTTTTCAGTTACATTCCAGCCTGTTGTACAATAATTAGAACTGACGAGGTAATTTATAGCTTGGCTTCTATGGAACAGAGAGAGAAGTATGATCACTGGGTTTATTACTTTTAGATGACTGAGATTTCATTGCTGAATAAACAGAGAATTGTTATAGTCATGAAACAAAAGATACTAAATACCAAAATTTCAAATGTAATTGTGGAAACCCCACTTTTTCAAAAGAAATTACATACCAAGCAGACCAGCACAAACATGCACGGCATATCCTATATACTTTAATATAAAGAGAAACTTCTTTTGGTCAAACTTGTGTACATAAAAATATGCATAATGTGTGGCTAAAGCAATTTCCATTGCTGTGGGATAAACAGTCAAAATCAGACCAGACGGGATGATTTTGCCAGACTTGACCCAAACGACAGCCTGTTGTCAGACTGTAGCACAAGGCAGCATGCCACAGATAAGAACACACCTTTGGGAATGGCACAGGACACACACTTCCACACAGGCTGGTCTCCCTGTACCAATGACTGAGAAGGACAACACTTAATTGCTAGGTGAAAGCGGGCAGAATAACCTTCCCTGTACTTGCATGTGTATAACTTAGAAGAAGAGATAAGCGTGTGGGAGGGCAGCAAGCAGACTCACCAGATCTTTAGTAATGGCTTATTACCCAACAGTTATGAACAAAATAGTGACCTTGCACTCAGCCACTGTGTTCCCGTTTAGTGGTAAGGAAAATACCAAACATCCCAGTAAATGCAAGAGAACAGTGGCAGTATTTGGTAAGATAACGGCTTACTGACCCAAGGCAAGTAGGTTTTTGAAAGCAAAAGCAATTGAGGTACTTGCTTGTTTATATGGTAACATTCATTTTTGCAAGAGCTTTTTTTGGGTCACTGGAAAGGCATTTGAAAAACAACCATTTGGATTTTAATCACACATTACCTATTCACAACTATGTGTAGTAGCTGAATAGAAAAAAAAAAACCCAAGTGATAATTAAAAGATTTTTACTCAGAGGAAAAAAGGAAAAGATACAACTCTTGTACTTTAATAAATTCAAGTCCTGTTTAATACACAGCCAAATTAAAGATTCTAGTTCTGGGTTTACAAAAAATTCAAAAACTAATGTTGCTGCTCAAGGGGCAGTATCTCAGTAGACATCTGGAGAACCTACAGATTAATTAATAGATTCATTAGTTAGAGAGCTGTAGTGTTAGAAGAGAATTTAATTGTTTGGATTAATAACCCTCCTAATTAGTCCTAAAGAAAATCATCATCAACCCGTAGAGCTGAGGAGACGCTGACTTCCTAATGCCCATCTGCATGATTAACTTCACATTTCTAGAACATGTTAGCTAACTACTGACTGACTTGGTACATGATATGTGCCGTGGGAACGTCCAGAGCAACATTAAAAATGGCAGTATTTCTGGTCTCTAGCCTACACACCACTGGAGACAAACGCTACTAGAAAAATCGTTCTCCTGTTTCTTGATTCTGAAGTATGACACTGATGTGAGAAACTGAGAAAAACAATTATAAACACCAAGCCTGTGAGGGATACATAAATCATGAGGCAGCCTATGAATATTACTTAATTTAAAATCATCAAAGTATGCAAGGGATACACAGCAGCAAAGAGAAGCCTGTGCAAAAACTGCAGCAGGGCTGCAGTATCTGAATAAAGTTGTCTTATCTCACCAAGAAGATGGGCATATCCCTTTCTGCGAAAGAAATATTGTAATTATGAGGTATTTCATGTGAATTATAATCTATAGCCAGCTCTGTGGGAGTGACAGCCAGTTTAAAGTGCTGTCTAATAACAAGCTAAAGACCTCATAACAGAATGGTCCTGTCATCATAGCTGAATCTAACAGTGTATCTATATGGTGTCAAATATGCTAAAAATCCCTATACCAGTTTTCCTTCTTTGTGTCTAAGTTACCCAAATATACAATGGAGATAGTACCCCAGTGGATATTGTGAAAAATCAATAAGCGAACTTAGTGAAACAAAGATACTTCACTGACATTCACCTTAAAAGGGTCACAAAGTTTTGCATTAAAAACTTTAATTAGCATACAAAAAACATGTACTAGGGATATAATGAGAAAGCATCATTTTGCACATCACACATCCCATAGGATAAAAAAAGTCAAGTTGAAAAAAAATTATCTATGAAATAGCATACACATGGAAGGAGAGGAAAAGGGGTAAAGAAGTTAAAATTACACAAGTAGCCACAACTTGGTATCTTCTCTGTTCCGAGTGCTGTTTCTGCAGCGATAATATTGTCTTCCTGCATTCCAGAGTTCCTTAGCTTATTAAGACCCTGCATGCTGTTTATTTTTGGAAAACTAGGTGTATTGGCAAAGCCCAAAGCTGAAAGAAAGTATTCCATGTCAAATCCTAAAAGCTACTTATTAAAAGCTACTAATTTATAACTCAAGTGAAATTATCACAAACATAAAACAATCTTGTCACTGTCATGATGAACTTGTCTTCGTTAGTTTTTGTTGAAGGTGCTTATTCTACTTGCAATGTAATGCTTGAATATTACTATCAAAACCAAAATTCCTTCTCAGAAATGCCTAAAATTCTGCAGTTGTATGATAAATCAGCAGTTTCTTAAGAGAATATTGATCAAGTAAGTTCAGCTGATACTTGCCATTATGCTACCAAGTAGCTACACACTTGGGTGTACCATAAGCCCAGTTATTCCAAAATATGTTACATCTCACCAAGAACACAAATCTGCAGACTGAAAAGTGAGTGGAATGAGAGGAGTGCTTAAGGAAGACTGCTTGGGTAAAGATGGAATAGAATGAAGTTGTGGTGGCTTGACCCTAGCTGGATGCCAGGTGCCCACCAATGCTGCAATTGCACAGGATTTTGTTTTGGTTTGATCGGTTGTTTTGTGTTTGTTTTGTTTGTTGGTGGTGTCGTGTGGTATTTTTTGTTTGGTTGGTGGTTTTTTGTTGTTGTTGTTGTTTGTTTGGGGTTTTTTTGGTGGGTTGTTTTTTTTTGGGGGGGTGTTTTTTGTGGGGTTTGTGTTGGTTTTTTGTTGTTGGTTGGTTTTGTTTGTTTTGTTTTTTTCACCTCTTCAATGTTATCACAGAGGTGCTACTATCATCACTGATGGGCTCAGCTTTGGTAAGCTATGGGTCCCTTAGTCCTCCCCAGTAGCAAAACCTTGCCATGCAAACCCAATACAGAAGTGTTTCAGGTTTTGCTTAACTTGAAAACAAATTATGGTAGTAGATGTTTGGTAGGAAAGTGTGGTTTTGATAGAAATAATGGTCAATATGGAGTCATAGTTGTAAGATTAGAGAGAAGAGCGGGCAGCGGACAACCCGTGACATCGGAGATAGCACATACAGGAACGATACCCTCTACCCTGACACTCGTATGTAATACATGGTCCATCTTCTAGGTTCTCCCCAGCTTGGGTCTCTTAAAAAGGTAACTGAGGAGCCATAACTAGTGATGAAGGACTTGGTGCTATCACTGCACACTCTACCCTCCCATGTCTCTCACTTCCCAAAAGCATGTGCTAATGATCGAGTTACAGACCAGACAAAGTTAGAGAGCTTTCTGTCACCTGCTGACCTCTGCAATGCTTGTCTCTACAGTGACACAATTTCTCAGGGTTACAAATAAAGTGGAGCAGACAAAAAAAACAAAACCAAAACCACACGAACAAACAACAAACTCCACAGTCTGAGACCATACACTGTTCTACCAACTAACACTTTTTCCTAATAGAATTACCTGGTTTATCCAGTTACAGTTTCATACAAAATAAAGATACAGGTAGCAAAACAGAGACCACAATACTGAAGACTTTGCCATTAAAACTAATTGTCTACTTGATTTAGCAGCTTGCTTTAATTTTATTGCACAATTCTCAGAACAAACTGGAACTACTTGAAGTAGTCTTCTGGATAACCTAAAAAGAATCAAAAAATGAATCAAAGAAAATGAAATTGGTTATACACTGGAATGAAGGGGGAAACACCCCACATTATTTCAGGCTTTTTATAGCACATTTATGGACAAAAGTAGAGATTCCTTTTACTGACAGAAAAAGAACATAATTCTGTAAACTAATTTTAAGAAAAGTCCAAAATCCAGCAAAATATGTTCCAAGAAATGTTGTGTTATGGGAAACCACCTTCCTGACTTCTGTAAGTATTCCAAAAGTTAACATAAACACTCGAGACAAAACCAAACATTAAAGTCTATGGTAAAAAAGAATTCTTCAAGTAAATTTACTTCAGGGATGAGCCCCACAAATTCCTACTGCATGGTGTTAGGAAAAGACAGATATCTCTTCCGATTACCATCACTACAGTCAATAAATGTATTTCATCACTGCTGCTGCTGAAACAGTCTGTACAGAACTGTATCTGATAAGCATAGAGAAAACTACAAGAAATTGAATGACTTTTTGTTTGCATTACATTCATAACTGAAGTGTCAGGAGAAAGATGGACCAAGCAGGATCAACTGATACAAAAAAAAAAAAATCATTGACACCACATTTTTTAAAATAACCTTTATCCATAACTTGCATATTAATTTTTCCTCTGCATTTGACACCCTTTCCTCCTGATGCCCAAGAAAGTATCACATACAAAGTGCCTAGCATAAGCTACCAGATCATACATTCAAACAGCAAACATCAACCAAAAGTAGATTACTTTCTAAGAATGAATGATCCCAAATGAAGAGAAAAAGAATTTAAAGAAGAATGTATTGAACCAAACTTACTGGAAGTAAACAAACAGCACAAAGAATACTACTGGTGACTTAACTAGCACCTCTTTGGTTCCTTTAGCTTTTCCTTTTCCCTTGTACTTTTTGGCATTTAAAAAAAAAAAAAAAAAAAACCAAAACCCACCATAACTCAAACTGTGTAATTATGGTGGGGGGTACAGATTAGGTCAACAAAGAAAATTCTCTTCCCCCCTCCCAAACAAAGTATCAGAAAAAAAGACTTAAACTTTTAGCTACGCTGAAACAACTGCATTCAGCCTTTAGTAGCTGGTCAGCATCAGCAGATGACCTGTCATCTGTCAACCAGTAGATTAAGGTAAAGCTAAACATCCTTGCTACTGTTGCAAATTCTTTGTGTAATGATCTTTAAAAAAAAAATATATATATATAAGATACTGATACTGCTACAGTTGAAGTAATTGAAATATTGCTTGTAGCTCAACTAATTATTATTAAAACACTCTGTCCTTAAATTACTTGCATTATTACACTGTACTGAGAATAGGAAAGTGCAATAAAACCCAATTTACCAATCCAACAAGCATGTATTTGGTTTTAGATAAGTTAATTTTTATGATGGTAGAATGTACAACAGAGGCAATTTATATGAGGGAAAACAGTGGTCACATGAGAGTTTTAAAAGACAAAACAATTTGAAAACATCTGAGAATTGGAATTTTACTGTGTGGGAAGAAGAAATGTGAATTTTTATATCTCCGGTTGACCATCATAAAAATCTTATGACAGCAGTGTATTCAAATGTGATTTTCACTTTTGTTTACACAATAGTAGTGAAAAAGTTAGGGTGTTGGTGTCCTTTTCCGTTTTGTTTTGGTATGCATGGCAAAAAATAATTTAGCATTTCAAAATGTGTGTCAAAGTCAGCCTGCCTTCTCTGTCAAAAACAGAAACTACAAACATGTCGTTAACTTTTACAACACTCTCTGAAGTGCCATCAGCGTTTTTCTTTTCCTGAGGTAGTGACAATCCAATGAGCATCCACTCTTTAGTAATATGTTCTTTGTACCTGGGTGAAAAGCTTAAGAAGCACAGAAGTAAAGACAACAGTCAAAAAAATGTAATTTCAGAAGAACTGAAAGAGCCTGAGCTTATCTCATGGTTTTCAGTCAATTTCCTTGTTTCTTTTTTGAGAGACAATACATCTGTGTTGGCCTGGAAGAGCAAATAAAGAGCTGTGGATGGCATTACCCTAAAGACAGCCAGGAAGGAGTTGAAGTAATTGGAGTCACTATCAACAGCACACCTATCATCAAGGTGGACACAGCATCAAAGCCTCCAGCACGTGTCCCACACGTAGATGGAAAAACATGACAACTCCTCACCCTATCCAGCACAAAGAGAGACTTACTGCAGAACCCACTATGTCAGTCATAGGTAAGAATGAGGGTGATGAATCAAGTCAGGGTTTATGCAGTATCTAAAGCCCCTGCAGCAAATAACCTTCCACTACCCAGAAGTGGGTTAAATTGTGTCCATTGCTGGACCAGCACTCCTATTTCTGAGAACACCACAGAGACTTTTCTGGCATGAGCATGTGATGATTTAGTAATTTTGTTGTTCATAACCATTTAAAGGCAGATCTGCTAAACATACCTACATGTGTTACTTCTCTTTTCTTTCTTCCTCCTCCCACAGGTTCATAGTTGCACTTATTACACAGTCCCTAGATCCCAGCGACACCATGGAGAATGGAGCTGAAACATCAGCAGTGTCCTAAGTATAGCATCCTTTTCCCTCCATTCACATCAGCATCGTCATGGCTTGAGTTCTTTGTGTTCTGGGCAGTGAATCTAGCCGTGCTCTAAAGTAATACACATTTCCATATCATCACTTCTTTATACATACTGTACCCCAGATATTTAACAACTGCCTCATGCTTTTCAATAAATAAAGCTTTAGAAAGAACATCACTACTCTGTAATGGATTCTTATCTCAAAAGTCACGTGTCTTTCTATAGGACTTTCTGTCACGGTACGTCAAAGAAAAAGAAATAAAACTGCATCATAAACAAACATAGCTACATAGTCCAGGGGGTTCACTTAATGTGCACACCAAGTATAACTATGTTTTCACTCCCTGCTCCACCTTCAAATCACAAATGTATGAAAATACTAAGAACTATCATAAAAAAGTATCAATTATGGTTCTTTAATACTTGCATTTCTCATTTCTAAGGGGGGGGGGAGGAATGTGCATTGGCACTTTCCTTAAGCAGAGCATAATTTTTCAAAGCTCAGCAGAATGCTGTATTGAGTATGTCATACTGGATCTTATAAATCAAGAAAGTGTATGTATCAGGGTAATATAGGTACAATTCCATTTAGAATAATCTCCACCATATAAGACACTCTTTGTATATTTTCACTGTGCATTGCTTAAAACAAACCAACCAAAAAAACAAAACCCACCACCAAAACCCCACAACAGGATACCTTCTATTAATATAGCAGATGTTCTAATAAAGGTCACAAATATCCAACATTTAATTCTTGATTCCACTTTTAATGGTCTCAAGTTACACAATTCTTGGTAAATAAGTAGTAATAAAAAACCCACATTGGACAGTAAAGGTATTCTAATAAAAAAACAGTTCTGAAGCAACTATTACATTTAAATGCAGTTGCTCTGGATTTATTTCAATTGAACTGTGGACAGTATTAAACTCACTAGAGTCCTCTACTTCTTGCCATAAAACTTCTTTCTCCACATCTGCAAATCAGCTTTCTTCTGGAAGTAAAAATAATGAGCTTTACGGTACATGAGAAAATAGCAATAAACATCTCCAAAGCCCTCAAAACTATTCTCAGCTAAATGATATAATGAAAAGGAATGGAAGACATCTTTCTGAACATCATTCCAAACATTTCTATTTTCACAACTAAGAATTTGACTTTTCTTTCCATTTGGGTAGCAGACAATACATGTAAATCTTTTGCAATATTTGCACTAAAATATTATATTAGTCCAAATGCTGTGATACTTAAGCCATTGAAATATGTGGTATTATAAGGGATTGGTGACTGTTGCTGCAATAGGGTATTTTTCTTCCTCTCAGCAAATGGTTGGTTTCCATTTGATGTCAGCTCTCTCTCGAACATCACCCTATTCTAGGAAGGGTAGCCCAGAATGGTCCCAGGTTCTGCTCCACTCCTCTTATTAGAGCTCTTTAGTGTTTTCTACACTCATGCACTTTGTGCTGCTGTTCACGCCACTCCGTACAGCTCCGAGTCAAAAATACTCCTGAAATCAAATGCAAACGAACCGCCAGGCAGAAAACCCCAACCTAACAGAGAACTTCATACATTCTTACAGTTTCATCTTTTAATGTTTTGTTTTGCCCCATTTCATTCTGGTGTTTCCCCCCCCCCCCTTTCATTTTGTGCATCTCATGTTGGAAAAGCATGAAGCAAAACTATTTTGTCAGGAATTCTTAAATCCTCTTAATATTTTAATCTCTCTCTCCTTCTGGCTCTAACAATCCTTTTCCTCCTGAAGTAGGAGGATGGCTGTTCTTCACATTGAAGGACAAATAATTCTGTTTCTGTACTACAGATTCCCACTGTATTAAGTTATTGCAATAATTTATTCTTAGAAGCAGTAACTCACAGATTAAGTGAACCGTTAGACACAGTCAATCCCAGGTAAAGTACAGCATGTCAATTTTAGTTCTGAAATACTTAAACTCTAGGGTGCTCTACATCCCTCTAAGCTGATTTGTGATGACATGGGAAAGTAGATCCGAACTGGGAAGCACATCTGAAATCAAAGCAACGCGCCCCTGCAGTAAGCGCTGTGCCAACAGTGGCTGCAAAAGCGTTCGTGCAGCAGTCATAGGATTTCTCTGTAAACAACCAAGGCATGTGCCCTCTCTCAACTGAGCTGATTCATAAGCGTCTGACTGACAGCTTGCCACCCTTAATGAACCGGAAAACTAAGTTTCCTGCCTCTGCAGATTTGGGCAGGTTCAGCAATATGAGAAATCATGAGCTGCTTTCTTTACCTTTGCCCTCTCGTTATCCCGCTCCTTTCAACAGCCCTCTCTGGGTAGTTAAAAAGACAAAGGCTTGTTTTGCATTTCGAAAGGCTTTCTTGACTCCTAAGACCTATCACTTTATCTTCCCTGTAGCTTTATGTCATTCAGACAGAAGATTCAGATATGTTTGGAAGCTCACTGACTAAACATTTTATTCCCAAATAAGGTAGGGTCTTCCTTTTTCTCATGTTGGAATTCATTAGCAAGATGACGTTGTTCCACAAAACAGCATCTACAGAATGGACCATATCACAATCATGGCGTGAACAACCTACCAATACCCGTGCTTACTCAGGACCACTGAAGCCAAGATTTGTAAAGTGTGTAAAAAAACCCATTTTTGCACGTGATAGAATAAAGATAACTGAGTTGCCTATCATCTAACTTTAAACACAAACATTTTTTTGTGGTTATTAGAACTAGGAAAGACATTTTGATTAAGAAAAGCATACAGGAGGGGTGATAGGAAAGGTTTTCTGAGCTGTGCACTGCTAGACAGTATGGGGACATTGCTGTAATTCTTCTTGCTGTGAAATTTACTCTCAATTTAGAGCTGACTAAATGCTGCAACTGGTACCACTTAACTGTGCAGCAAGAATCTGAAGTTCGTATCCCATTCTACCTTTTCATAAAGCTGCTTTTAATTCTTCATCTTTCCTTCACTTCAGCAGTTTTCTCCAGCCCGGAAAACCTATTTCCAGATATATGTGCCTAATTTCCTTCTGGCAGCTCCTCCATGGAGCACATCTCTGCAGTGTCCAGAGAAAGGTTTTTCCTCTCAAGGTCAGGGAATCTGCTTCTGACACTCCTTTTAGAGATGGAGCACTTTACACAAGAGCTTGCAAAAGCGTCACTGCAATCCTTGAAGGCAGTTTCATAGTTGCCAAAGGAGGAAAAATACTGTTTGTGATGGTTTCTGAGTTTACGCCCTGACAAGAATAAAAGTAGAATCTGCCACTCTTAATAGCTGCAATCTCAAAGCCTTTTGAGTTCTAGCTCACTGGACCTCAGGCTATACAACTCTAGATTTCACCCTGCCTTTCTGTAGCTTTCTAATGGTGCTGGTGCATGGAACAGCCATTCCCTCCAGAGGCCCCTGTGACATCTGTTGAAACATCTGCTTCATTTCCTATTCTGTAGAATATCTATTAAAAAAAGCACTCAAAAAACACCCCCCCCCCCACAAAATCACATTATATACACTTACAACAAAAACACCCAGGATTTGTAAAACTTTTGACAACTTTTTCTCATGTTGAGTAACATCGGAATTGTGCATTCAGTGTATCCTGTAACATTTACTTTTCTCTACCAGTCCCAAAGAAAACATGTACATATAGATATACGCAACAGAAAATGGAAAAACATATATCTCATCATGAGTCTATGTTTGCAGCACTGCCAAACTAAACATAATCAAGAGTAACTGAACACTACTACTTTCATCATAACCCAACTTTCTTCCTTCACTTGTCCTCATTTAGCGCACACAAGGAAAAGAACGCAAAGATTTTTCAGCAAAGGTCCATAACTTTCTGTGCTCTGCTGCAGCCCTAGAAATACAAATCAAACCGATCAGTACACTTATAAATCACTTCAGAAGTGATATCTGTGAAGTTTTAGAATTAATGGACCAATGGGAAAACCCATCTACCAATGTATCATAACCTAAGAGTCACAAGCAAATTTCACACCTAAGTAAAGGTTTGTTCTTACTTTAAAAAAAAAAAAAAATTACTTCTTTTTCATAATAGAAAAGTTGTAGGGTTTACAGTTTTAAAAACTGTCTATTTATTCAGGGAAAAGGGAAAATGTAGACAAAAGATGCATGTTTTTAAACTCATTCCACACTAGTGCAGAAGGACAATGCCTCAGTTGTGAAATGAGAATTTATTTTTTTTTTTAACTGTATGGACGAAAGCTACTAAAAATGTCACGGAGATTCCACATTCATGTCATACAGCTCCTCAAATGTGACTCCATCTACCAATAATGACATGAGACAAAGCTGAACTTGTAACCTGGAGGTTAAAATCCCAGCTTCACATGGGCACCTAAAGGGGAAACGGGAGCAGTGAAATCTAGTATAAGAAGGTTAGATGAAGATACAGCTTTTTAGTAAAAGAAAGAAATGTTTTAAGGATAGAAATATTAAAAGTTATTTTTAAGAAAACATTGTTTAAATGAAGTTTAGCATAGCTGAGCTTAGGGAAACAATGCCTCCTGCAGTTACATGTGTTTTAACACTGTTCTCCAAATTATATTCCTGCTTTTTTAGACCTGCCAAGTTTGACCTAGACCAGGTAGGTTTCAGGGAGCTTTTCAGGCACCCAAAGTAAGCGCAACTCATTAAAAAAAAAAAAACTTGTGTGTGCTGCGCTTGCATCACCCAGACACAGCCTCTTGTGGGAACATCACACCAGGGGACATGCTCCAAATACCTTAGCTACCTGAGCAGCGGCAGCTGAAAACAGATGGAGAATTTCTGGGTACTCAGCAGAACAACTTTGGTATAGGCCACACACTCTGCTTCCCAGAGCACATCTTACAGCATAAGACATAACCTGATGCTACTTGGATGAGAGTCCACACAGATTCAGAAATTCTATTCCTTTACACCACCTCATTTAGTTCATGATATTTCACTAGTCAGCATTTCAAACCCTCTACCTTCCCTTAAGAATATATTGAGGAACATATGGTTCAATACAAGGGGCATAAGGTGGATTCTTCTCCACGCTGATCAGCATTGTGCTATATAGGAAATGTAAGTAACAGAAAAAGCAAGAAACATGGTCTGCTAGGAAATCTCAACCTTTTTAAAAACAACCAAAAGTGCTTTTTAAAAAGCTTAGACAATGTTATACCCCTTCTCCTGATTTTGAAAACAATGACATTTTGAAACAGCCTCAGGAGGAACAAGTTACAGTCAGGGTAAGGAAATTAGTCATTAGCATATAGCTATGCACTATTGCACTAAGTATACACACATGCATTTTTTTTTCCCCAAATTCCCAATGAAACTCATTTGCAAGTGCTAGCTCTCTTTCAAAACAGTATTTTCTACTATACAGCACGTTGATTTTCAATGTAGAGAAGAAAAAGAAGGTAGAAATAAATTTGTTATTTTTCAAGTTTTGTTAGAAAAAAGTTGATTAAAATCTGATGAGCTGTACCTCATTTCTAACATACCTACCCTTATTAAACAGATGCAGGTATTAAGTAGCTGTTTTATTCCCAATTAACTGTTGATCTCAAATAACTCATGGAATTACCATACTAAGTCATTTAATACAGCTTTTCATTTTATAAATCAACATTCTTTATTAAATTCACTGAAAGAACCCTCTTTTTTTTCTCCTTAAAAAAAAAAAAAACTAATAAGCAAAACAAGATGTAAAGCATTATAATACAATATAAAAAAAAAAAATTAATTGTATCACAAGCTTCCCTAACAGTTATTGCGATCAAATCTTTAAGCTAACATAGCAAGATTCCAAAGTTTAATAACGGTGAATGGCAACTAATACATTTGACAAGTGGTAGACTGGAAGAAGTGCATTTTGAATCACTTTGAGAAATAAGAAACCACATAAGACTATTGTGTAAATAGCTGTATTTCAGAATGCTTTACTAAGTAAAGGGCTGTCAAATGCACAGATTATCTCTTGAAAGACCACTTATTTAATAGATCTAATAGTTTGATGCATTTAATTTTTGCAATAACTTACTTAATATTGATGTACAGATCTCAAGGGTCTCTGTTCTACCTATCTGTACACAGCAGATTTTTAAATTACCTTCTGGTTTAGACATATCATTTTAATACACATCTATGCCCATTTTATTTGTTTTGTGCCGCAGCTTGACATGACATGACATTTGCTTTCTTTTTATCAAAGTTGTTGCTTTGGCTTTTAATGAAGTGTACAGTTCAAAATGCAGTAAAATATGGGGTTCACAAAGAGTCCAAGTGATTGTTCAACTAGGTTTTCTTCACTTGACTTATTTTGTCTATGCACACAAGGGAGAGGATTGAAATAAAAATAAGAAGTCTTTTCTAGCAGTTTAAGTAGAGAATATTCACCCACTGCTTCTAATACCATTCAGAATGACACTGTAGGCAACTTCAGTTGTCACATTCAACTGCATCCTGCCTTTGAAGATGGATTTAGATTCAACCAAACAATTTTGGTTTTGATTTTCTATTAAATTTGTTCTTAGAACTATGACGAGCTTCTTAGGAGACATACAATATTAGAGACACCTACTACAATGTTTTTGAATATATTTGCAATACTACAGCTCAGTGGAAACATTGGGCAAAACAGTTGTATGTTATAGCCATTGAAGCGGACACAGCTTGGTATAAAAACTTCTGAACCTGAATAAAATCTTTAGAGACAGCAAATACAGAAACAACTTCTGTGGGAATCTGAGGGAAAAGATACAATTAACAATAGAAGTAGAGGAGCTAAAAGGGCAAGATAAAATGATGGAAGAGGAAAGTGTACAGTATCTATGCCACATAAATAGATCAGTGAGACACAGGTATGATCTACAGTAACACAAGACAATTCAATTTAACTGTTCTTAACATACCCCAGGAGTCTGAGAAAGGATCTAATTATACCAGTCATGCTACACAATTGGCTTGGAAGTGCTTGTGTCTTTCATGATAAACACTAGATGCTAGGATGGCTGAACCTCCAACACACACAAGTTTCCTTTCAAAGGGAGAAGACAGAGATCTTCAGGAAGGTAAAACCCCATGGAATATTCCTTTTTGTATTTTTTTTTAAATTATTATTATTTTTTAGGCAAACTCTAGTTTCAAGTTCAGACTCATGCGCTTTTTCTACCTACATTTTTTTCACAATGTGAATAGCATAGAAAAAAAAAAAAACACACCAAAACAAACAAACAAACAAAAAACCACAAACGAACCCAAAATCTGAACAAGCTACTTTATGTAGGACAGATTACACAATGCAGGGAGGTCTGAATGGAAGAACAAAGAGGAACCTGTGACACCTGTGTGAATCAGTCCCCAGTGGCAGACCAGGGTGGTAGAACCACCCTGCCTACTGCTAACAAGTCTATCCCAACCCTGTGGTTGAGTTAATCTCAAAACTGGATAATCTGCCCTGGGTTAATCAAAAACAGACCAAACTGTTCTTTAATGATTACCATATTTTTATGTAATATTTATAAGCAGCATAAAATAAAAGTTTCCATTACCTTATTAGTTTAGTTTTTGGTTTTGGTTTTTTTTTTTTGTTTTTTTTTAAACTACCTAAAAATAAGGTAAGCAATGATTATTTGATTTTGAGACAGTAACTTCCCATATGTAGTCCAGTTCAGGAAAGAAATGAACACAACCTCACGAACACAGTATTAAGACATTGGTGCATTTTTATTCCCTATGTTTATGCTGGTTAAGTGTGTACCCTTAATTACAGAAATGCATACTGCCCCTAGGCAACCTGAAAAGTGACTGATAATCACATTTTCAATTTGTTCAAGGCTTCTCCTTTATAATTAACCTTCTTATGGCACATAGAATACATATTAGACACATAGTACCTTTATATTTGACTGCTTTGACTTGTACAAGGCCAGATCTTAAATTATTTGACTGACACAGGATTATGTAAACCAGTGCATTCTGCAAACTATTATTTTCTGTGGAATTATTTTCTAAAAATTTAAAATCTATCAAGTAACATGATTTGTAAGTCTCTATTAGTAATCATCAAGTTAATAGCTATTATTTTCACAGACACCTAAACATTTTAAAAGTTGGTTTTATTTTATGCTTACAATTCATAAAATAGTAAAATTCTGATCAACTAATATGACCAAGTGGTTAGAATTTGATTTTTAGAGAAGTCATTTGTTGTAGAAACCAAATTAATAAATTTAATTGAAAAACCTGAATTCCATCTAGCTAGTAAAAGACATACTTAGCACGGCTAACATGGAACAAGCAAGATTAACTTAGATTTTTTAAAATAAGAGCATCCAAACTAATGGAATGATTTTCAGGATGGGAGTAGAAGGGTACAAAGGTGCAAACTGAAAGTCTATCACTTGAAAAACATTAATAAAAAAAAAAAATCACATCGTAATACATGCATTTTGAGAACATTAACAAGCTCATGCAAAATCCCTTGTTAAGTTTCAGATCTTTTTGATTAAATTTGCATCTCATTAAGTACCACACACTCTCTACAGTTTTCCATCGAGTGCTTCAACTTGTTTCTACAGACAAGTTTTCTCCTCTTACCTGTTTTGTACACCTCTATTTTCAGAATAGAAAAATGAGGTGGCATGTGAAACATGGAAATAGATTGTCTCATTCAAAAAGTTAGTTTAATTTTCTACACCAATTAAGAGTAAATTTGACTAGATAGCAACAAATTTATATATTCTTCATCACGTTTGAATTTATTGAATGTACAGCTATTTTCTCCCCTTACTTAACACACTGCCTTTGGAGAACACTTACGGTTTTGTTATTGCACTTATTGCCTTCCATACTTCTCATTTCTGGGGCTTTTAGACAGAACTATCTCAAGTTCTTTTCCCCTCAATCTCTACCCCTTCCATTTGGAAGGCCAACAGAAATATTTGTGTGGCATTTTTCCAAGGTCACACACTCTTCATGCTTTTGAAAAATAGTTAGATTTTAATTAAATTAAATTTGCCAATCTTTTGGGTTTTAGATTTTGGCATTTTCCAGCATCACTGAGTGATGCTTCTGGTACCAGACTGGGAGGGAAGGATCCACAGATGCATATGGTTTGCTAAAATTATATTATGGAGCTATGGAAACAAAAGCCTGGTAATGTACCACCTCACAATAGCTTCTGAAGCAAAACTGTAATTATATAGGGGCATGACAAAGTTGGTAAAACTGCACCATGTTAAATAAAATAAGGAAACCACTGGCAAAACAGGTGCTCACAAAGCAAGGTATTTTGTCTTTGCTTCTCCTTCCTAAGAATTAAGGATGTCTGTAACATTTAAGTGTTATTATGAGACTGACTGCAGCTGTAGCTCAAGTTAAGTTTTATTAACTCTTTTCTGAAAAAGCTAGTTAAAAAAAAAGACAACATTTCAAGGGTTATTTTAGTTTCACAAGGGACTTAGAGATTTCAATCATCTATATTTGACTCTAGGACAGGTCTCAATCACCTATATGCCTGTGTCTCACCTTGTCTGGTCAACCTTTTAAACATTAATTTTGATATTTGACAAATTATACTCTTTTGTTCATAAATGCAAGGACTCTCACATCACTGTTGGCTGGAGCTGGCACATTGCTGCAGACCATTGCCACCACCCTACACTTGCTTTGCTCACACTTAGTCACAAGCATGATCTGCTTTAAATGGCAATCCAATAAATATTCAAGACAAAACTGCAATAATAACCGCCAAAGCTTTTTTCAGAATATATACCCATTGTCCAAAATGTGGGAAGCAAATCTATATACAATTCTCTCTCTATTCATTGAATATACAGAAGGTCTGAGAAGGTCCTTCCAAGGACTAGTGAAGGAGAATTGCTGCCACCATCGGACTAATACGTTGATCTTCCAAGAATAAAAGCAATAAACTATGGAATTCCGCAAGTCACAATAACTCTAAGCAGTTATTCAGACTTAGAATAATTTTGCTTCTTATTTATGTTGGTTTCTCTAGAAGGACCAAAGTTTAAAGATCCTTACTCTTGCAAGCAGCACCTTATATATGGAAATTAGAAATAGTTTAAAGATAACATGTTATTCACTGGAAATAATGGCATCAAGTAGAGTTCTACTACAATAACTTTAAGTAAAAAAGGGGGGGATTTTTTTTTTTTTTCAGACAGCATAAATGAACTGTTTCAGAGTTACAGATCCCTTCCAAAAAGAAAAAAAAAAACAACCCCAAACCAAAAAACAAACAAACAAAAACAACAAACCAAACCAAAAAACCCACAAACAAAAAACACCCAATGGGGAAACACTTTTAGTACAGTATTTCAATAAAACTGAAGACCCCACACGCTCTTATGTAAGCACTTGCATTGTTGAACAAGCCCCAGAAAGATTTTCCAGAGACTGGGCAGATGTCCGTATTCTTAGAGGATTTTACTGAATTAAGCCATTAGTATATGAACTAGCTGCTAAGAATGTTAAACACTGAGAACCATTAAAACAAATACAGAAAACAGTGACATATCTGACATTTGGTCCAAAGGATGTACTATTTTATTCTGTACCTATTTGAAAGGCTGTCTCTTTTTTGAAATAATAAATGTTGTCACTTTTATAAAAGTCATGATACAAAATACAACCATTAAAGATTTTTCCGGTCTTAAATTATGTTTAAAAGTTTATTTCCTTCCTAATGTTCCAGTGGAATGACTTCTTGGCAGAATTAGCTGAAAGCAGAAACCAGATCTAAATGCAGAACTTAACCCATTTATTTCCGATCTGAAATTCATACTTTTATAAAATTAAGTCTTCCCAAATCTAAGTTACAGAAATAATCCTTTTTATTCTTTTTATCTAACTTGCCTTTTGGTATTTATTCTCCTGACAAATTTGGGGGCAATTACTTGAGAAACTAAACTGAAAAGTCCAACTTTCCTTTTCATTTATTTTTTATTTCTTCAGCTGGGGGACTCGGATCTTGTATGACTCTCAATCACCCCTTCCAGTGGGAGAAAAATACTACTAGCTTGATTCTGTAAGGCACACTAACCACTGCAGCCCTATAGCAGAACTGCAGAAACAGGACTAAAATTAAGTATATACACTGCATTTATTCCATATACATGAGCTGATATGATACATATACTGACTATTGCATGCAGCTGTTGACCCACACCCAAAGTGGAAAAAAAACAACTGAGATTAACTAGTCTTGTTCAGTTTGGTATCACACTCCACAACAGGGAATATGCCTGAGGCTTGAATGAAAAGTAAAACACATTGCTTTAAACAGAGATGCTCACAAGAGTATAAACACACACCAAACAAAAAACAAAGCCAAAAAAAAAAAAAAAAAAAAAGAAACCCCAAACTAAGCCAGCCAAGAACCAACCAGAACTCGCCACTCCCCAAAAATGACCCCCAAACTCTTGGTCAAAAACTTCCTTTCTCTTCAGGAAAGCACCTTCTGTCTTGTGGGATATGCAAAAATGAAATAATCACAGTTTTATAATAAACTCCCAGTCTAGAAGACAAACTCTATGGGATTAAGACTTCAAATATCTAAATGCTTCCTTAACTTTAGACATTAAAAGTACTTTTTCCTTTGAGTGGAACAGCTCACTTCCATAAAACTAAACTAATGTCATTAGTGTTTATAGACTCTTATTCTACAAACCCAGTTAATTGCTCAGTGTATCAGTTTTATTAGTGTACAGCAACTTGATCTGTACCCTTCACTAGGTGTATTGATTCCCACAGTTGTGTGTTTCACTAAGTCACTTAGAGATTTCCAAAGCCCAATGCATCCCTCCTCCTAAACAACTAGTTTTTCTACATTAAAGGAGTGAATAATATAAATTGTAAAATAAATAAATAAATAAATAAAATCCATTTTATATGCAAATAGATGAAATGCACCCAGGATTTTGCAGTTTTAGACAGAGGTTCTGCAGCATTTCATGAGACTGTTTAACATAGATCTCCAATTCTAACTGTATACTTTGGTACTAGTTAAAGATTAAGACAGAGCTCTACTGTACCGTGGAATTGTACAAAGTTGTCGTTTCTTTTGAATACTTTTAGTTTGTATAAAAACAGATGTCTTTTTTTTTTTCTGTAGAAAGAATATTAAGAGAAAAAACAGAAGTAGCAATGATAAGCTTCCACAGAAAGACTATGAGAAAATACCAGCCAGTTTGTCGTACGGTGTGTAACTATTCAAAGGGCCCAGTAATGATCACCTTTTCTGCCCTTACAGTAATCTGGGGAGATGGAAGCTGAGTTTTCTCCCATGTAGGTGTAATTGTCAGAAAGTTGAAAGCTAAATTCTTCTCTGAATTGCACCTTCAAGGAAATACATAAAAAGTTACTGCCTCCAGAGCTGGTGTAAATTCTCCCCTGCTTCATTTGTTTTTTTATGTGTTCACACAACATGACATGCCAAGAGCATTGCAAGCTCAGCAAAAGGGTTCACACATGCTACTGATGAATTTGTTTGCATCCCATTGTCAAACTTGGCTCTACTGTTTTAACTAACAATATACTAAATACTCCTGCTTGAGGATGGACAACAAACCACACCCCTCTGAAGGAGATAAAGATGTTTGAGGATAACACAGAGAAGATGTTTATTACAGCAAAATTGATTCTTGGCAGAAATTCTATCATCTTATAGTTCTGTACATGTCACATGTGTGTGGATACATGTATGGACCACTGTCTGTAATAATAATTACTGAACATTCCTAGAGCAATCCATGTGATTTCTACAATAAAAAAAAAGTCATGCTTTGTCACTCTAAATCCCTCCTATCATCTTTGGTTATGTAATTAGAAAGCTCAAGTCACTTTAGTTGCAATAGGTAAATAAAAGGGAAATCACACAGAATACTCCATAGCTAGTGGCAGCTGTAAGCATCTTCAAACAATACTCTATTCTAGTTAAAGCCACACACACTGACAGAAAACAAATTATTTCTGTATGCATGATTCTCAGCAATTACTTCACACATTTCACAATCATTTCTCCATTTAATTACTTTCCTTGGGGATTACTTTATGCTACAGTATGTATTCTATTTTATTTCAAAGGATTTTGAAAGCCAGGCCTCTTCCTTCATTAGGTTTCCTGCTTTTAGACTTTCTGAAAGAGCCTCACCAAGAGCTCACTTCTCCTACCTTACTCCCCCGAGAAAAAGGAAAATTACTTAAATACAAAGACTCTTCTTCTAGAAAAATAAGCAATTAATTATCACAAACATTAGTAATTCATCATGTAATTAATTTCTACATTGCACTTAACTAAAAGCAGCCAAGGTAACAATGAACACAAAAATCCACCATATCCTATTTCATCACTGAAACCCACCAAGGGAACACTAAGCATGTGCTGGAAAAAATGTGTATAAGCTACATAATTTTATGTGCTGCATTATCATGGCATATTTATCCATGGCAATGTAATTAATAACTATTTGTCAACAAGCTGGAGTGTTTTTTTGAACACATTAGGCATACAATGCTTAAATACTTTTAACTTTTTGCTAACATGCTTTTTTTGAACAAGTCTTGTATTTATTTTTTTTTACATAAGTACTGTATTATTATGAGGATTAAGAGGTTTTCTTGAGATGCAGAGACCCAGTGGATTTCATCTGCTATGTGGGAAGCCAGTTCATTGGCTTCTCAGGTTTATATGACATTCATTATCTTCAGGCACTATTAAGTGTTGACAGTTAAGCTGCTGTCATTGGAATGAAAGCTCCTGCAAAACTGAACACAAGTAGAATTTAAAATTTACCACTCACCTGTCAAGTCTGAAAGTCAGCCTTTCAGAAACATGCGTTACAGTGTGTCTCCTCTGACTCTTCTGGGGAAGATGTGAGTGAAGAGTCAAGGCCAGGAGCGGGAGGCTGAGGAGAGGATCCCTGGCACTCCCTGTGAGCTTTTAACTGAACTGCCATACTCATCTGGAGTGAGGACATCACACAATACCCCAGGCACCAAGAAAAATGTTAACAAGTAGTTTACACATAGTTTAAATGGCACGCAAGTCTGTGCCTCAAGCTGCTATTCTGGGGGAGTCAGCATGAGCTTTGAGAAAGATTTCCAAGAGCCCAGAGACACAGGTTAAATTGAAAGAGGTTCCCTGGTCAGTGATATGAGGATGTTTAGATGATCTCATGCTCTGTTACTGTCCTAAAAACCAGGAATATCTTCCCCTCATTTTACTGTTAAAAGCCATTTTACTGTTAAAATTTATGTAGTGCAATCACAAAATCATAGAATCATAGAAGGGTAGGGGTTGGAAGGGACCTCTGGAGATCATTGAGTCCAACTGCCCTGCAAGTGCAGGAACACCCAGGAACAGATCCAGGTGAGTCTTGAAAGTCTCTAGAGGAGACTCCACAACCCCTCTGGGCAGCCTCTTCCAGTGCTCTGTCACTCTCACAGTGAAGAAGTTTTCCCACATGCTGAAGTGGGACTTCCTGTGTTCTACCTTGCTACATCTCATCCTATCACAGGGCACCACTGAAAAGAGACTGGCCCCTTCTACCTGACACCCACCCTTCAGATATTTGTAAAAGTTCATAAGATCCCACCCAAATGCTACATGAATTACACAGAGAATTTCACTCATGCAACTCTTCACACTACTGCTTATGGCATTTTTAAAAGAAAGTTATATCTTAAATACCAACCTAAAGAAAATAAGGAATGCAAAGGAAAAAATAAATCGCTGTTTTAATACAAAATGACATTGTGTTATTCCATACCTCAAAACACTATCTGTATTTTACCAGTGAAATTCTTTGACAAAGAATAAACTTTAAACAACACAAAAAATGTTTTAATCTTCTCTGGTTGGTAGTGAAAGACAAAAGTCAAATCATGACATGCAAAATCCTTCAAGAAATTATAGCAGATATCTACAGCATGCATTGTTGTATTTAGTTTAAAATAAGTGAAATATATATTAAAAAATAAACCAACAAACAACGAAAAAAAAAAAGAAAAAAAAAAAGACAACAACAAAAAAAGGGAAAAAGCCACAACAGCATCAACAACAAAAAACTAAAACAAAACATAAAAAGAACCCCGACCAAAGGCACTGATGGTTATTCGAAGATAACCCTTTCAAAGGCCCTCCAGTCCCTTGGAACTTTTCTCTGACCCTATTCTATTCAGTTACAATTAAAAAAAAAAAAAAAAAAAAAAAAAGTCTCACATCAAAGCTACGTACCTTGTATAAGTCAAAAGAAAAAGTCATAGCCTATTTTAAGCATTTCAGTAACTGATGAAGAACCACCCAGAAATATGATCCTGCAAAGGCTTAACTTTCCATAATAAACACACTCCTACTGCTTGACTACTCACAGAATGCATCAAGTCAAAGTTTCACACAGAATATGACCAAAATTTTGCTGTATTAGTCACCTTAAACATAAATCTATGAGTGAAGAACAGTTTATTGAAAAAGCCACAAACACACAAGTTATCTCAGTAACTGAATTTACCACATAAAACTTCATGAAAAAAGGAAATAATAACAGCAAGACTTAGTAGCTACTAGAAGAGGTAGAAAATGGACTATTTACATCAGTCACTAGAAAAAGTTTTAGTAGGATGGTGTTAAGATATGGACCAAAAACCTACTTTGGCTCAGTTTTCAATAGCAGAGGATACAGAAGGGGAAGTCAGGAGATGCAAACAAGAGAGAACTGAGCTCTTAGCCCAATAGGAGGGGAGGTTTACAAAAACAACAAAAACAACAACAACAAAACAAAACAAAAAACAAACAAACAAACAAAAAACCTACCAAAAAAAACCCAAACACCACACAACAACCCACACGCACCAACCAAAAAAAAAAAAGCAGCAGCACATCATCATGCATAAGATTAGGGATTTTACCATTTCAGCTCTTCTGCACATCACAGAAGATACTGATCAAACCTGTCCCAGCACAAATCCCAGTGGGAATCCCTGTGCTAACTACTCTCCAACCTCAGATTTGACTATTACATCCCAACTCTTTCCTTCCTGTGCCTTAACCCATGAAAGCACCCTTCTTCTAAATCCATGGCCACTTGGCTTCTTTAACAGTATATAGTATGGAACCACAGACTAGTTTGGATATAAATAAATAAATAAGAAACTTATGTCCGTGGCATCTCCTCCCCTCATTCACACACCACACACACACTCAAAATCCTTACTGGATTTCCCTTTGCTGAAACCGTGGTCACCCTCTCCCAAAAGGGTTTAGCAACTTTCTCACTCATCTTATCCTTTAACATAGGCTCCATCGTTGTATCATGGATCCAGACCTACTGCTCGCTCCCTAGTTTCCAAGGTAGCCACATAAACCCTTTTGATAGGTGGGAGCCATACTGGCAACCTGCAGAGTGGCCAGCTGAAATGGGATGTTACTCAATTTAGCCAGCAGCTCAGCAATTTTGCATGTCTCAGTCAAGTCCCTTCGGTACCCTTTGGTGAACTGCATCTGGTTCTGGTGAACTGTTAACAGCTCATCTGTTCCGTCTCACATTTTTTCCATATTTACATCAAATAACGTCTCCTAGAGAACAGCAGGATCACTAGTACATGAATTTGAAAGCAGCCAGAGGCATAGGTAAGTTAGAAAGAAAAGGGAGGTTGTTGCTGGTGTTCCTCAATGATCAGTCCCAAGACTGATGTTATTTAGTATCCTGTCTGACATGAAAAAAGGAGCAAGTGGAATTTGTGAACGTCACAAAGCAGGGGAGATTCACCAGCACACAGGAGGGTCAGTTTCAGACAGAACTGAAGGATCTCAAGGATTACTGTAAGGAAAAAGCACAGCCATAACACTTCAGAGTGCAAGGTCAGTTTGTATCAGAACACTAGAGGAGGAAAGACCTGAGTATATACATCAAAATGTAATTAACTGTGTCAGCAGGACAACACCACCCACAGGAAAAGCAGATACGATCCAGTGATGGATCAGTGAGGTATATACCACGGAAATACTCAGTTTCAGCTGAAACAAATCCAGTTTATGCATATGGGGCATTTATGTTAAGGATAGAAACAAAAGTTTAATCCCACTCTAGAATTACTTCCTTTGATCCATGCTGGAGGTCAATAACTAGTCTTACAACCTTTTCAAAAAGCCAATACTGACACTTCTACTCGATCTTTAAAAAAAAAAAAAAACAAACAACTTTACAGAAAGAGACAAATCTCACTTTATAGAATAACCAAAATTTCTTTTTTTATTCTTTTAAACCATAGAGATTGATGCTGTCACTGAAAAATGACAGCTTTGACTTAAAAAATTACATTAATATTGAAGATAGTTATAATAATGATACTTACAAAATATAACCTTGCAGATAATTAGAATAATTAGTGTTTGCAAAGCAAAGCAGGCAAGCACTATATATATCACTATATGCACACACACATGCTACCTCTTCTTCTTACTATTTTCAGTAACTGCCAGATATTTTTTCAGGAAAAACAACAACATTTCAGGGAAAAAAAATGGCTGCAAAAGGAGATTTTTTTTTTTTTTTAATTGGAAAGAAAACATGAGTGGCACAGGAAAACTGTGGTTTATTCCCAGATCTTCAACTAATCTAAGGAGCACATTCAGGTGATTGATTTTGCTCCTATTCATATGTTTCATCACCTGTCCAATGGTAAGTATTTCCATTGCAAAACACTCAGGATCTAGTAATAAAGACCTCTACATAATCAAATACTTTTTTCAGTTCACTGTGTAGGCATCTAGGTCAAGGATTACAGAATCTAGAGATTAAAGGAACAACTAAAAAAAAAAAATTATCACATGCAACATTGAAAAGTATTCCCCCAGCAGTATCACTGCTAAAATAATACATATTACAAAAATAACAAAAAAAAATCCAAAGCCTTCCTAGAATAATTGTTCCTACTTTGTAAGAAAAGCATTTTGTTGGAAAGTTATTACTCAAAAAATAACATATGGTTTTCTTGAAAAAGATGATGAATCTCTCAATTTAGCTAAACTAAATATTAATTTAGATTTGTATATATTTTTGTGTTTCTGAAAGATGATTGCACTGGCTAGAAAACTAAGAAACTTACTAACTATGAAGTGGCACTTTCCCAACTCCCATGAAACCCAAAATGCTGGAACATTAAACACTAACTTGATACTGAGCAACAATGTTGTTTAAAAACAAAAAACCAAACAAGACATTTTATCAGAAACAAAAGCTGCCAACAGTAGCATAGAGCAAAGTAGGTTGTGATTATGTTTTACAGAACTACTGTCTTCTCATCTCTGGGGAGATATTTATGCTCTCAAATAAGCAAAGACTTAGCAATATAACAGGCACTTTGTTAATTATAGGATTTTATTTATGCTTCAATTACTCTGTCACTGAAAATATTGTGTATAACAAATCAAAACTTTACATTTGCCAAGTGAGAAAAATATCTTTGTCATAGACAGGGTTGGAAACATAAAGAAAACCAACAGTATTTGTGGGGTGAAGAGGAGAAGCAGATAGGAACTGAGAGGCTGACAGCCAGGTCATCCAGCCATCACTACTACCCGCCTGAAGGGGTCAACAGGAACACTGTGTTTTCTCTGTATACAGCAAGCATATCCAAAAATTCTATTACTTGGCACAACAGCAGCACCAGATCACCAAATACAAACTGTATCTCATGACAATGTATCAGGCTTCATACATTAAGAAATGGCCAAAAAGAATATTCCCTGAAGAAAACCACAGGGCTGCTGAACCAAGGACAGCTGTAGCAAGGCAAAAGGCGCCCATTTCCCTTCATCAATAGTCAGCATAGCTTCGAATACAGGTTATCAAGCTGGAAAAATCTAGACCCAGTTCTTATATTCATCAGCTCTAGCCTTCACCTTTTTTTCTGGTTTGTAGTTCATCTTGCCCGTTCAGGTAAGTCCGAGTAACAGTCCCCTCAGAATCCTTGTAAAGAAACATGGCAGCAAGTGCTAACCTAGTACAAAGATAATTCTCATTAACAAATATCATAAGACCCACCAAAATCAGAGATTTTTCAGCCTGCCACCTTAAGCTGTAGATCCTGTAGGGTAAACTGCAGCCTGGGTGATACTCATGTACAGAATAATAAATTCAGCAAATCTCTATTAGCTTGCAGGTCAATTCTTGACCAGTATCTCCCAAATCACTCCCTGGGGACTGAATGTGATACCTTTAAATTATAAGGGATATGAGAACTTTCCAAGATTTACTGCAATAAAATACCTCACCTGCACTAATATAACCTTGACTAATGCCAAAGGATTTGGAGGGTTTTTTTGTTGCTGTTTAGGGTATTTTTTAAATGGCACTTGATTCCCTCTCACATTGATCATTTAACTCAAGATCAGACCATAACCCATTTCTCCCCAGAAAGTTTCCCGTCAGTGTTGGTCCAAGTTTTAACCTCCAATTCCTCCTTCTACCATCCTCAAAAATTTCTTCTCTTCTGAGAGGAGCTGCTGCTTTTAGTTGAAAAACCAACACGTGATGTGCAGAATAATCTTGTGCAGATGACAGCATAAATTCTGTGCCCCGATTAATTCTGTGAAGTCCTGGGAATGGAGTAGTGCAAAAGAAATTAAAAAACAAAATTAATATAAGCCTAGATTACACAAATACATACTAAACATCCCATTCAAATGCAATTATATATCTATTTTCCTAAATCCCACTCGAGGACTTATATCACTCCTTCAGTTGTTTAAAGGTGGAGCATCACAGAGCACTTCAATTTTCTAATAAAGTTTGGATCATTTAAAAGTAAAGAATAATAATGTTTAAAAAGGCAAACATTTGTAATGTCAGTTTTTCAGACTCAAGAAACAATCTGAATTCCCAAACTCTTTGCTTTTTCAAATATATGGCAATGAGGAGTTCAACCAGGTTTGCTATTGAGAAGATTTTATTTTTTAGCGCAGAATTTAACTACATCCATTTATCTGTCACATTCCTTCTGCCATCTGTGACAACTATTTCTTGAATTCATCATCAGGAGACAATTTGTTTCATGCGTTACCTCTTTATCCTCCCGTACATGCATTCCTATCACTGGTATTTTACCACTAGGAAAAGAATCTTCTGATTTCAAGACACAGAGGGAGACTAATGACAGAGCCCTCAGCAGGACACTGCATCTCCTTGACACCAATCAGAGATTATATTTCCTCCTTTCCACTGCAGCAGGAAAGCACCGGCTGAGCGGTTCAGAAGAGATCCAAGTAGCTTAGAAAAAAACCCAGAGGAAATCACACCTGCCTACTGGACACTGTGGTCAGAAAGAACCAGATTAGTATGCAGAGAGGGAGCAAGATGCAAGTTATTTATTAACTCAGTCATCTGGGTGCCTTGTTAAACAACAGGAGGGGAGGCAAGAGAGACACAATATGATAGTGTTAGAAAGAAAAAAAAAGAAAAAATCCCCCTCTCCAATGACAAAGACTAAATTCATCAGCACAGCTATTCAAGTATCATTGCTCTTAGACTAATGATACAAGTCCTCCACTATCTTATCTCCCCACAGATTTCTTAGAGAGCCAGGAAGATCCAACAGTTGGCTCCCTTTCCAAGCATGTAACCTGACACAGAAGGGGCAAAGGTTGGAAAGACGAGGGCTTGAGACTCTCATCCAGATAGCCTCCTGAACAAGTCTGGACAAACGGAAATCTTGAGATGCACCATTCTTTGGCCGGACTGCAGTCCTTCATAGCATGTCAACAACAACAACAAACATCTGCAATCAAGACTGGCATCTATAAACTGGGAGAATCTCAGTCCTGGAACAATCAGGATGAGGAGGAGCAACATAAAGAGATTCTCTGCACATGAGCTATATAAGTCAGCTTGACAGTATAAAGAAACCCAAAGTTAGCAATATAACTTGAATTGTTGCTTTAACTAGAGTAATTTGATTAGGATGGAAATCTCATAATTTGACATCCCATACAGCAGTCAAGGTCTGATTGGATTTCAAAGTTGTACAAACATAAGAAGAGTTCTGTGCAACATTTGCATGATGCACTGTATGTGCTGGCTGCAGCAGAGACCTAGTTTGGGGGTGTATGAAGTAAAAAAGACAATGGGGGCAAATGTTGCTACCATTCGTCAGACTGGAAGAGGACCTGGAAGCAAATCAGTTGCAACAAATTGTGATCAAAAGGGGTTTAGGTTGTCATCAGAGATACAAGTAGTTACACAATGCGAAAACAAGTTTATTTTATTGATGCACAAACCTTAAGGACAGTAACAAACACTCACAGAATGTAGATGTGCTTTTGAAGATTCCAGTCATCTAGAGGACGTCTAATAGTCACTTTCATATCTAATAGCATTTAGCTACCACCGTTCAAACACGTAGCAAGGATAACAGCATCAGTTTATATGGCAGACCACAGCTTTATTTGCTACCATAATATGAAACAAAAAGCTCCCCCCAAAAGCAACAATAACCAGGCACACTCTACATTTGGTAATTCGGCATAGGATGGCTATACTAACTTCGTATTCTCTTTACTCTGCAATGCTTCTCACTTTGCAAAAGGAAAAGAATAAGTTTGTCAAGACCCTCCTGGGCTGCTTCCACTGCATCATAACCCTTACTTTTGTCTCTCATACTCCTTAGTTGGTGCTGATGCAAGACTTGCAAGTTAATGTTTTGTTTTGGGGGTATTTTGTGATCCTCCCCCCCCCCCCCCCCCCCCCCCCCGCCCCCCCCCAAACCTTTCCCTTGCTCTCAAAGACCACTAACTTTACCACCAGAAAAAAAACAAAAAAAAAAAAAAACAAAAAACAACCACAACA
>JANHGN010017774.1:51001-95208 GCA_024605025.1 Megaceryle maxima
TTACTTTTTTCTCTCCCCCCCCCCCCCCCCAAGGGAAAGACCCTATCATGTCCTTTTTCCAGAAAAGACTCTCGTAATTTCAATAGGGAGTAAAACCAAGACAAAACAAACTCCAAAACACAACACATTCCCTTGGTTTACAGACTTTTATTTAAATAAAATATTCTATTCTATATTAACCATTTAAAATGTTTTTAAAAAGCAATAATTAATGTTGCTGTTTGTGGAAAAACTGGAACATGAAAAAAATGCTGCAGTATCAAATCCCACATAGTTAATAAAATACTGCTTCACTAAAAAGACAAAAAACAAACAGACAAAAAAAAACCCCCAAAAAAACCAAAAAACAACTCAGCCAGCTCTGTCCTCTTAAGTATAATAACAGCTGGTTTTAAAATTCAGACAGGGGAAGCCACAGGCTTCTGAAGTTTTAGGACTATAATAAGGTGCAGAGAACTTTGTCTAAACTCTCTTTTTTAAGAGCTAACAGAGAATATAAACTTCAAAGAGCTCATTTGTGTATCAATGTCAACGAGCAGGACAAATAAAACTTAGCTGCTCACAGCAATATACATTTGCCACAACAAGAAAACTCAATAAAATGTCTTCCCTCATCCTTCTTCCAGAGTATCCTTTTGTACCACTCACTCTCTTTTCTATTTGGGACAAGAGAGTATTAAAGTTGTGGTCTGGTTTTTTTCCTCAGTTAATGTATTGCCTCTCTGCACACTCATGAGATGTCCTTGGCAACTAATGATTTACCTCACCTGTTCCAGGAACAAGCTGATTATAATAAATTACTCAGGCTTTCAACACTACTTCTCCATCCATATGGCCCCTAGTACAACTCATCATTTATCTGCAAAGATTTTCTGAAAAAAGTGGGGCTGGTGAAGGAAACACTCATACAATAATATAACATTTCCATTTATCCACAAGAGGCAAGATTTTGAGTAATAAATGTTCATGTTAAGCTTCGATACTAAACTTGTCCTAGGACATCAGTCACAAGAGTCTGCTTCCAACTGAGCTTCTAAACTTGCACCTTTTAAAATTCTTTTTAGGCTGATCACTGAAATAAACTGTCTGCTATATATTTCTTCACAGACAAGTGACAGCACTATTGCTGTAGGAAGCAATACACCACATATTAATAATGCAAACAATTACTATAATCACAAGATAATTTCAAGTGTGAAATTGAAATTATCTAAGCCTATGCCAGCTGCTGGCACTTCACACATTCTTTATTGCTCAACTTCCCTATTTTAATATTTTTCTTAGAACTTTTAAGTAAGCAAACATATAGCACAATGCCTTACCTCCCTTTCACACCTTTGCCATATAAGCCTCAATATTTTCTTTGCTGGTGTAGTGCACAATATTTTGGTACTGCCTGCTTACCAAGAAATGTACAACAGAGGCTCATGCAATGCACAGAGAGACCATATGCAATGTATTAAGAGGAAAATCAGTAAGAGGGAAAGAGTGGTGTGAGCCATCCTCCCTCTCTCACATTTCTGCAGATCATTACATAAATGAATATCAAAGGACTAATGTTTTTCACAGAAATCATTCTAGGACAAAGAGATGAAAAATCTGATTCAAAAAGAAACAGAAGAAGGGATTGCTATGATGCAGTTCTGTGACTATATCCAGATTAAAAAATTAGCCCAAAAGCAAATAATGCAGTGCTTCAATTTTCCTAAAACCCCAGTAAGTCTATCTTGTGACACTATTATTTACCAAGTTTCATGTCTCAAAATTTACAGTATCTAATATAAAAATCTACATTTGTTTTACTGAATATTGCTCATCCCTCTGTTACTGTTTAAGTTTGAGGAGACACACAAGACAAATCACACCAAATTAAACTGTGTAGTGACTCCATACAAGTTTTGTACATGACATCAGGAATGAATCCTGCCCCGCAGGTTCTGTGAGCAGTCAAGCAAAAAACCCTACATACTGTCAGCCATACAGGCACAGTACATCCATACCTCTCCAGAAGTAATACAACGTATTAAAAAATAACTAGCACTAATCCCTCAGACAGTCTGAGGAGGTTCATAAGCAGGTGATCAGGGCAGCCCACTGGCAACCTGCTTTGCACACATACTTGCTGTGAAAGGGTGCAAGCCTGGCATGGTCTCAGGCTGAGGGTGTGGAGAGCAGGGTACCAAAGCACTAAGTGCTTCAGGTATGCTGCTCTCAAATACCAGAGAGAAGATGCTGCTCTACCATCAACAAACTGAGTCTGCCCAGATATTTGAAAAATGGTGGTGAAGATGGCAGCTTCTACTGCTGGTGCTCCTCAGTGCTTTGACTGCTGTTCACAAGCACCTAACAAAATTCCCAAGTAACTTATGTGGAGCTTATAATGTAAAAGTCTGATACAAGTGACTGGACCTTTTGTTGATAAGTTATATTAAACCAGCCCAACATGATAAACTCCAATTCATATACAGTCACCGTAACATAGTTCAAACTGGTTTATATTTGCCACAAGAAAAACTGCTCAAATAAGGTTCACGTAAGTCTTCATAGAAGAAAACTCTACATCCTAGCAGACTTAAGATCTCCTTTGTACATAAGACTAACCCCACCAGTATGTTCAGTAATTTCCGTATCATCTTTATTAATCTCGGAAGGAATAATATAGTCAGTCCATCCCTGTCTACACTAGTTTAGAGACCAGGTACTTCAAATACCCTTTCCAAGCCCAAATGCTTACCCAGCAGTCTAACTCTGAAGAACAATGAATCTTTAGCTAATTATGCTAATTAATTAAACTAATTAGGCAGCTCCAGCTAATGCATGCAAATGTGGCTGGTTTCAGAATATTTCATCTTAAAAGGCTAACATAATTGAGCATGACTCAAGGCAAACAGTCACTTTTACAGTAAGCGTTAACAAACAGCTGTAGCAGTTTAGTTTGCACAGGAAACTGTTGCTGTCTTACACTCCCACAGAAAGAAATGCTCAGGGGACTCAACAGTGCTTAGCAAATCAAAAAGACTAAGTTCAGCATCAGGACAGTGAAAGTGTAACTTGCACATTTAACTTCTGTATGCTATTCCCATCAGAACTTGACAGTCAACAGTGAAGTCTAAAATGGGATATTAATGCTATCATCTAGCTAGCTTTAATCTGAAAAAGTCTGATTTTGCCTTTCTGCAGGTAGAGGTCATGACTAACAAAGTCATGGGTCTATTTTGCCTTACAGACCACAAATACCTTATTCAGGCTTCACAAGCTGAACGATCAATAGGGAATTAGCATGATATAATACACTTTTGGCTTACATATTCAATCTCCTTTGGACAAGAATATTTTAAATACTTCAGTGTTAAAAATGTATTAACATGTCTTTGATTTTGCTAACAAAGATAAGCTATGGATTACCATTGTCCCCTGAAGGTTCAAAGGCCTCAAATGTAATTTCTATTGCTAGGCTGAGCTTCAAGTAAGAGATTCATTTGAAGTCTGTCCATTTTACATTTTGGTAAGCCATTCACATTTGCAAAGTATACCCCTTCCTCATCTTGCTGCATAAAAGCACTCACTAATATTAATACTACTTTTTTAAATGTCATATGAGGATGGATGAGCACAAGGCTAGAGAGAAATGAAAGTGGCAGAAGGAACATCCAAATCAAAACTCTGACCTGTATTCGCTTAGTGTAATTACTAGAAGGGTAAAAGTACAAAAGCCTTTAAAACAAGAACTCAAGACCCCATTTTTTGGGAGGAAAAAAAAAAAAAAAGGTACCAAGCAAGAAAGAATTCAACATGGTAAATGACAGTTATGCTTAAATAAAACTAAGAGCAAGCAGCATACTGACAGTCTATCCCAGTTTTGCTTGCTGTTTATCTTACTTCCTTGTCATTAAGGAAATACCTCTTTTCCCTACATGGAACTGTAATGACATTTGACAAAGTAATTAAGAGAAGGACGATCATGATCAGCTGCTTTTGCCCTGTTACCAAACACAGTCAATACACAGTTCACGACTCCAGCAGATGTTTGTGCTTTACAGACTTTTTGGGAACTTAAGGTCTTACTTTTTCTGTCCTTCCTGTATTTCATGGAAAACAGTCTAAACAGAGAAACTACTGAACTATTAGCAGCAAGTATTAACCCATCCAGCGCAATCCACCATACAAATCAACAGGAAAAGAAAAACAACTCTTTGCCCAACAGTTTTATTTCTGCAAATCCAAAGCTATTTTCAAATGGGCAGGCTTGAACGCTCTTGACAAACAGGAAAAAAAAAAAAGCTAGTTTGAGCAAAAGACTCTGTCAGGACTGTTTGCTACTCATTCATCACTTGCTACCCCTTCCAGTTAATACTTGGCTGAAATAATCCTGCTCACAAAACATGAATCTACAGTGCACAGAACAAACATTGACTCTGATGAAGTGTTCCTGAATTCCCCCCATCCCTCATATCCTCATTTCTGCCTCTACTCTGTCTCCTAATGTTTTTTATGCCACTCACCTTCACATGACCATGGACTTGTCCATATCACAGGACTAATCCAAGTCAGAACTAATCCTTCTCATACAAAGAGTAGAGTTGTTGTGGGGTTTGGGATTTTTTGTGCATGTGTGCTTGTACAAGAGGAAGGTAGTACAGATTTAAAAATAACAGCCTAGAAAAGGCTTTTTAAAAAAACTGATGTCAGAACACAACCAATTTAAACTGCTTGTAAATTGAGGACCTAATTCTGATACAGACTATTTCAACTAACACAATGAAAATAGAGTAGGTAAAACCTGATTTGGCAAAAAGCATCTTTAGTCATGCAAGAATGCAATCTCACTGTGAAGCTGTGAGGACTTGCAGAATATACGGCTCCTGGGCAAACTCATCCTCACCCTGACAATCAATTCCTTGACTTCAGATGCTGGAGTGTTAGCTACAAAATAAAAACCCACCTAGCTTTCACAAATGTATCAGAGATTGGCTGCAGAAACTGGGGCCAGAGGCTCAGATCCTCCAGTGAGGAAGAAGATGAGGAGAAATTAACAGATGAGGCTTTACAGACCGGTAAGATTGTGCTGGAAGCCTGGGCCAAGATTCATCAGAAACCAAAAGTTCACTCAGTCTGGAAAAATCAAAATAAAACCTTTCAGATTCTTGCTTTTACTAAAAACACTATCCAGAAGTCTCTAGACCTGAATATAGCATGGTGAAAAAAAAAAAAACCCACATACCTCTTCAGGTGAGTGTTTGGGCTTCATCTCCCCTGCTTGCATTTAAAAATACTTATGTCCTTAACCACACTAAAATAAAGATTAAATCTTGCTAATTTTTTGATGCACCTCATCTCACGCTATCAAAATTACCTAAACAAGGTACTAAGCTGAAAAGAATCTGCCAGAGTGTGGAAACCCTAAAGCAACTAGTAACAAGGTGGTCTCTGCTGCATTTCAAATCCTTTTTTCAGATGAAGATTTTTGACATGGAGAATAGCCAGCACTTTAGGCTATTTTGCAAACAGTAAGATGAATACAACTCTTAATGCAAGACAGTGATTGAAACATTAGTCAACTATGATTCCATGTAAAACACAAGCTAAACTAAAACACTGCAGAATTTTATTCGAGTAACAGTACTGCTCAAAAATAATAGGGATACCCTTTCCATGAAAGCTCATAGAAACAAGCCAGTCATCCAACAGTTCAGAAACTTCTCTAGTTTTGAGTCCTTTAGTCACTATTTCTAACAATCAGCTATATAATCAGTAACTAAGCCAGTATATTTTACATCGTGACTCGACTACTAATGTACCTGATCACTATCTTCGTTAAATTCTAGGTTTAATAAGATAGGAAAAGTGTTGTTTATGCTGATGTTTGAGAATGTTCCAAGGAAACGCCTTACTGTTAAAATAGCTTTAACTCTTATAGTTCCCAAATGCAAAACCATGTTCAGAAATAATACTCCTTACAGGTAGTAATCTGCTCTCCTTGAGTTTTGGATGCATAATGGGGAAAATAATCAGGAAAGGAAGAAAATGGACAGAAATGAGAAATGCAAGCAAAATCTCTCTATATTCTCACCTTATTCCAAGGGTTTTAAAATAATTTGCAGGTAAAATGTCTTCCTTCTTTCTATTTTAAACGGTCAAATTTCAGTATCTTTTCTACCTTTTTAATAACTTTATATATACACCTAGATATACATTTGGGGTGTGGGAAGGGGTGAAGAAGAGGACATGTTTACATTACTAGCTACACATAAATGAGTCTGGCAGCTAACCTTAAAATTCTTGGACTTCAACAGCAACGGAGAGAAAAAAGAAAAAAGTGACTGGCTACTTCATTTTAGTTGTAATTAATGTCCAGAAACCAAAGAAGATACAAAGGGCTACAGATTTATTCTTTAACACAGAATATTATAATTAATATAAAGTCTGTTTTAAATTTACTGTTATCATCTATTAAAGAATAACTAATTTTACAGCTTTCTAACATGTACTTCTTAAGCTCTAAATCACTGACCTTAACTAATAGGCAGTGTAACAGCATGACTATCTGAAGTAAAACCACAGACTGCAATTTTGTTGATTGTAAATCATCATCATTTTTAATGCAAAAGCAACAGCAAATCTCTGTAATTACTGGGTGCATTTTGAATCACTTTTATGATTACTGCTCTATACCCATTAAAAATCCAAAACACTGAACTGCACAGGGTATAAAACTAGAATTATGATACACTACAAGCTATAATTGAAATCCATAAATTTCTTACTAGTGTTCACAATTATTTTGTTGCCAAGAATTGCAGCCCTGCAGAATTTACTTTAAAAACATTCACTTTATCTAAGAGGGTGGTAGTGTCAGGGACAGTAGTGGTTTCTTTGGGGTATTGATAACAAAAATTAAGTGTCAAGGATCAGATTTGGTGCTCTTGCTTGTTTATGCAATACATGTCGCTATCAAAATTGCCAATTTAAAAAAAAAAAAAAATCTGCTCAAAGTGCTAGAAGTAAAAACTGAAGGGACAGCAGTGATATACATGCAGTTTGAACATGTAATTACAAACTTCAAGACACAGTTTATAACACCTGGTATGACCTAAGTAAATATAACTCAAGTAAGCTATTACTTTTTTTAGGTGCCCACATGCTACTCAGACAAACATTAATTACCATTTCTTTGGTAATTAAAAAAAAAAATTAAAAGAAAATTGGCTTCTAGAAACATGTTTTCTAGGAGGGGTGGAAATCAGAAAAATATATCTCATAACAGGAAAAAAGCTTTAATGTTTCTAGATATATGAAAGTGTATGCTAGCTAGACATCTCATAGAATACTAGAAAAAAAATGAAATAAAGCCACACACACCAAAAAAAAAAAAGGCATAATACAAACTTGGATGGGTACAGAAAAGGGCTATCGGGATGTTCATGAGTTTGAACAGCCCAATTTATGAGAGACTGGAATAGCTTTCCTTGTTTCAGCTCTCAGAACAAAGGCTTTAAAGAGATCACAGCTCTCATTGGTGGTGAATCTGGATATTCCCTGAATGGGAACAACTGTTGCAGTTCATTTCTACATGCAAGGAGATATGCCCATATTGGAGACTGCACAGATTGGCACTGTGGTGGTGTTCTTTTTACACAGTAACCTACTTTAAGAAAAGTAATAATTTTAAGGAGTAACAAATCACTAATAAATGTGGATTGGGAATTAGAAGACAGTTCCTATTTAAAAAGAAAATAAAATCAAAGCAAAACATACTTTTGAGGATCCTGAAGTGCTTCTATTAGGATGAATGACAGGAATAAACCAGTTTCCTAAATCAGAAAGTTTCTTCCACACCTACATACTGATGTCATTGTCTGCTTCCACTGGTTACCTAAGTTTATTTTAGTGCAGGTAACACCTGTTTTTCACTCTGGTGGAGTTTTCCTAAATTAAAGATGCTAAAGAAAAAATAAAAAGTAATCTCTATGAGACAGTTTGCAGATCCATCCTACAGAACTTTCAGGGACAGAATCTGAACAGAGCAAAGTAGAAAGCACACTTGGTCTTCCCCTCCCCCAACTTTAACACAGACATTTTTAGATGACCAGATTATAGCATCCTATTGTGAGGCACAGTCATGGATGAAGTGGTATTCTTTAACCTAAAACTATTTTTTCACTGATTTATAACTTCCCCTAAATTATTTCCTAATTCTCCCAAAGCTCCTGGCTAGAAGCAACCATGAAAAAAATCATTCCACTAAAAACAATATATTGCACTATTTCTTTTCAGAAACAGTGTGCTAAATGTGAGTAACATCAGCATTATTTAAGAATGTTTTCAGCTATTTAAAAATAAATTGTTGAAAGTGCCAAACTTCACGTAAGCATATGTAGATGAATGCGTGGTTCAGTAATTAAGTACAATCTCCAATATGCTTGCAGCTTGCCCCCTTCACATTAAGATCAGCATTTGTGAATCAAAACGTATTCAGTCCATTAGAATGATAATGCTGACAACACTTAAAGACACTAAATGAGTTCCCACCACATTACGCAGAAGTTCTGCTGATTATACAAGAAGGGAGAACGGAGTAAGATAGACAGCACTAGAGAGAGGCAGACGTGGGGATGCAGATGCTGCTTTTCCTTATTTACCCTGCCATTGCTAAGGCTTGAGGAAACATGAGAGTCACTCAGCTCGGGTTTTCTCTTGCCTGTGCATTTAAACACTCCAAGGCTTTTCCACAAAATTGATTCCCTTCAGCAGCACATCCCTCCCCATGTACTGTTCCTGGATGCTGTGCCTATGAGTGAGCACTCATTTTAGAGTTGGGAAAGGATTTCTTCTCATTAGGCCAAATCCTTAAGGTATGATAGCCAACCGCTCTTGCTTGTCTTTTGCAACATCACAGCAAGTAGTTCTTCATAACATATAGCCATCATATAGTGCAATTAATAGAGAAGGAGGCCTTCTTCAGAGGTAATGGTATCAGAGATTTCCTTACTGGACCTTTGTTGGCAGAAGAAATTTACTATAATTCTGCTATGACTTTCCCACATAAGGGATAAGTTAGGCAAGTTTAAAAAGGGATGAAGATTCTAGGAATTAGAAGCACGAATGATGAATTTCTGGCAAAAAACAGCAGCAAGGTGCACCATGGGGAGAGAAAGGAGAGGGCACCTCTTCTCTGCACAGAATGAAGGAGAGTTGTGGTAAACCCTTTAAGTCTGTTCCTGTGTCAGTCATTCAATTGCTCATACTTGCACAGCAGGCTACTCCTCAACCTTTGTCCCTATCACGTTGGGCAAACTAATCAACTTGTTTCTGGTTTATGGTGGGTAGGTTGGTTTTTGGTTACTTGGTGTAAGTGACCAAGAGCAGTTACTTTTGGGGTAAGGGAAGATAACAGAAGAATGAAACAATCCTGTATTTGCTGGAACATCATTATTATCCTGTAGAGGGAAATCCTTATTGATTTCCCCACATTAAAAAGCTTTTGTTTTATGAATCAAAAAGTGATAAGATGTTTAACAGTCAACATATACTTGTCAAGAACTAATTATGCTATATCAGCCTAATCTCTTTGTATACCAGAAACAAACCTTCAGTAAAAAAACAAAATAAGTAGATGCCAAAAATCTTTATTTTATGTTTTTTGATACTGTCTCACAGGACATTTATATTAGCAAACTAGGGAAACACAGCCTAAATGTAAATTACGAATGAGTACAAAATATGAGGAAAACCACATTTAAAAACCATCTATGCCAAAAAAATTGAAGAGGTATCAAGAAAAGTTTTACAGAGGGCTCTCCTCAGTACAGCAATAATCATTATTTTTTAGTAATGATTTGGATAGTGAAACAAGGAATGTTTTTTATATCAGCAGGCAACGTTAACCGATTGGAACATTAATGCACAGGAGGCCAGGCTTAGACTTCAAAATGGTCTTAAACTGGAGGGAGAGCCCTGCTAAGTACAGAGATGCAATTCCTCAGGGACAACAGCAAAAAAGCACGGCTGACTGTGAATCATTACATACACCCGTAACAGGAAACAAATGTCTTGCTCTGCTACCTAAAGGTCTTGAGGCCTCCTGTACATCCAAGTTATGAGTCAGCAATACCAGAACATTACAAAAAGAGTAACAGATGTGTGGATGTAAATGAACCAAATTATCAACTGCAAAGACAAGAGTAATTTATGTTCTGTCCAACGCCAGCAAGGCCCCCACAGGGATAATGTGCCCAGACCCCTTCAGACCAATGAGGGAAAGTGAACAGAAGGGATAAAGTTCAAAGAATGAGAATCAGTCTAGAATGTGCAACCTAAAAGGATTAATAAACCATCTTTATTTTAGCAGAGACATTTAGGCAGGACTTAGTAATGCCCCCAGGTAGCTAAAGCTTGCTGCCAGAGGAAAAGGAAAAACAACTCTATTCTCCATGCCACTGGCAGACACAGCGAGGAATAACAAGCTAAAATTGTTTCATGGAACATGTAGGTGAGATACTAGAAAAAAAAAAATCTAATGGCAAGGACAGCTTAGCATTGTGAAAAAATTAATAGCCAAGATTAAGATCACCAGTAATGCAACTACTGTAAAGTCAGACAGATTCATGTCAATCAGTAGTTTCAAAAGCCAGCTCGCGCTTCAGGAAAACACTTGCCACTATGTCACCTCTATTCAGAGAAATTGAACAAGTATTTCACTCACAAAAATTACTACGGGCTGGTAATACCAATTAGTAAAAGAGCAGAAGGACATTCAACTCCCAGCATGGATCTAATAAGCTGTAAACAGAACTATCTTTACAACTTGGGCAACATCCAGTTAGTCAAGCCTTAGATATAAGGAAAGGGAACACAGGGAAAACTGCTGCACCACTTTCACTGCTTTTTCTCCTCTTCAGAGATACGCAGTTGATTCAGTTCCATGCATCACTACCACTTACTTGTATGGTTGAAAAGAAGCTTGCATAAAACTGCAGGAGTCTTTTTCTAAACATATTCTGCAGCTGCAAGCTGTCTAAACAACATCCAGAGCTGTGATTTCAACATGAACCTATGAAAAAAAAAAAAAAACCAACAAAAAAACACCCCCCAAAAAACCCCAACACTTTTATCTTCCAACTGTTTCTTGTATTTAAAAGACACTGATAATATTTGGAAACTTGAGGTTTAGCTATTCTTTGTACACAGTTTGGGGAATATAGGGAAAAACAAACAAACAAACAAAAACACACCAACCCAAACCCAACATCCTTAGAGTATTATTCATATACCATTCTAGGTCTTTTTTCTTTCTTCCCCCTCTCAGGCTGACAAAATGGTCTACGTGGGTGCAAACAATGGGCTAATGGGTCTAAAAACCATGTGTATTTATCAGTACAAGGAGCAGAAATCAGAGATTCTGAAGAGAGGGAACACGTGGGCAGACAGACAGGAACTCCTCTGAACACATCATATCAAATTTAAAGAGGAAATTAGTTGTAATATCTGCCAAATTTCCTCCTTTAGGATTGACTGAACACATAAATAAACCAATCTACCCATTTACAAACAAATACCACCATTTCACCAAAGTCAAAATGATCTTATCCCTGGGGCATATAGTTCCAAAACAATATGATATAAACTCACAGTTCAAAAACTTTTTTTCCTCGAGCTCGCTGCTCTTAAGATTTCTTTACTACAGCTCATACCTCTTCTCCAAGTTTAAGCCCAGTAAGGCACCAATAATTAACATATAGGATTACTCAAATAGAATAAAAATTATTTTTAAAGAGCTATACAGCATCAGCAATTATAGCACAGCTATAATTATTAAATTGTTCCATTTCTTGCCTTCTAAATATTTTTTTCATGTACTGAAAAGCATCTCATTCTTGCTAATTTCATTTTCTACTCCCTTACTTCTAGCTAAAATAAAGACACCCCCCCCCCCAAAAAAAAAAACCATCCAAAATTTCAGCACACTGATTTACAGGGTAGGACTTACACACAAGTCTCCAAACTGGAAAAAGAAGAGGGGGAGGATAAGAGAAAAACAAGTAAAAAAAAAAAAAAAATTGAGAGAGAAGAGATTCAGATCAAATTAATGGTATTTGGATAGCAACATTAACTAGGGGAAGAAAAGGGGCGCACAATCTTAGCTCTTTCCAAAGAGAAAGGACTTTTACCAGTTTGTGAAAATAGCAGCTAATAAAAGTATGTTTAAAAAGCCATTTAAATCAAGGCAAGGTTTCAACCAAAATACATAATGATTACATTATTTGATTTAGTATTTTGAAAGCAGAATTGTAGGTCCTCAGCAAAAACCTCAGTCTTTTCCCAGCAAAATCAAGAGCAAAATTTCCACTGACTTTCACAATAGGTGGTAACAGGGTCAGAGCCTACATACCTGACAGAATCTACTGTAAACATGCTTTTACTTTTGAAAATCCTACTATCGAAAAGGCAACTGATAACACTTGGTGATTAAACAGTAGAAGTTTCCTCTTACATCAAAGAGCTATTTACCTACCAACGTAAACATTTTGGTTCCATATTCTGCACATCTCACTTTCAAGCAGCTAGCAAACAGACTGCAGGGAAGTACACAAAAACTCAGTGCTGTAGTCTGTTTAGAAAGCATTACAACATCCCTAAAACTAAATCCTAAGTATTCATGCATGACTCTAAAACCATGTAATATAAAACCTGTAAGTGTTGCTCTGTTAGCATATTAATCCTTGTCTGTGTGATATCCATAATCATTAATAGATAATTACTATCCAGGTAACTACCTGAAAGAGTCTATAGAACAGCTTGAAGGTTTGCATTTTTTTCTAAATGTAGAATTTTACACAACAAACACACAAGAGTAAAGAAGAATTGGTCAAAAGCAATGCCACTTAGAATGGAATTTTTTAATCTTTCATCAGCAGAAGCCAGAGATGTAAAACAATCTATCAGCAAACACTAAGAAGAGGAAGAAAAGAACCAGACCACAGAACAACTAAAAAGCGCAGAAAAGTTCAAGAGGGGACTCTGTAAACAAGCAACGTGTTGGTGAAAACACCTGAACCATTCTGAAGGTCATTCTTAAGACACTACCTCTAAAAGTTCATAACAGAATTTAAATACCACATTTAAATTGAACAGTGCTACAACTTTGGTTAAAACCAGCACATCTTGAAAATTTAAAATTAGACACTTTGTAATAGAAAACTATCAGTACCTAAGCTACCTACCAATGCTGGACAAAGTGGAGGGGAGGGGGGGAGAGAAAAAGTTACAAAGTTAGAATGTGGTAAGTAAAAGAATGTTTTCTTTCCAGTTGTATAACAAATTCAGAAAAATGATTAATTCATATTCATTGTAAGTATGAAGCTCTTATTAAAAAGATGATAGACATTTCCTTATTGCCATAAAAAGAAGTGTGCTCAACACAAAGGAATTTCTGCCTTATTTTCCAGATCTAGATCATTACAATTAACTATTACATTAATTTCAGCCACTGAAAGATCTATAAAACAAGTTCTATGAAAACAATTAGTTCTCCTGGACAAATCTCTGCTCCTTCCAAAATAAAAACTATCACACACGCACAGGAAGGATATACTGCAACAGCTTATTTCCTGGTAGATACCATGGAAATTGTTTTAATGAATCCAGGGGTTTCATAAGTAGTTGTTTTTAATATATGTAAGTTTAGAATATAAAATGTCTTTTAAGTAAGTTTCCAGTTCTAAAATGAAATAATTCCTTAGGGAAACATCTCAATCCTTTACAACTTTCTATATAGGTGAATTAATACCCACTACAGAAGGCTCCTAGGGAAATCAACCAATTTTGTAAGTGACATAGTATTTTATAAAATGCACAGCACCCACACTATCACATACCTGCTACAATATCAGTACAAGCCAACAAGCATTTCAGACTCCCTCCAACTATGATAAATCATTTTCATTGATATGCATAAAACTTACCTATAACAAGCGACATCCCAGAGTAGCTAAACTCCACTAGAAAAATATCTCAAACTGCTTCAATCCTACACAGCCCTACTCATACCTAGAGAAATACACAAGCAGAGACCACCAGCCTAGAAGTCCCCAGGAGCAAGCCTAACTCAGCTGATTTCTATTTCCACCTGAGAGCAATTAAGTTAGTTCCCCTCCTTTCACATTGCAGCACCTGCATGCCTTTCTATCAGAAGAAATAAAATCCTTTTCCCTGGGCAATTACTGCATCAGGACCCAAAGTACTACTGAAAGGACAATTTTTCACCATTGCTTCAAACACTAAGGTCTTAGACAATAACTTTTTGGGAGAATTTTGCCCTAACCTTTGCTAGGAATACTAATGTTACTTCTTAAAGAGATACAAAATGGTTTGGTTTGGTTTTGACATTATTGACAATGACACAGGCACATTTTATTACTTCTAGTCTCTGCCTGAGTGAAGTATGTCCTTACTGTATGTAATTTTTAGACCTGGCCAGAAACCAGTTAGTGGTATTCTTGTCAAACTTCCTCTTGCTCTATCCTACTCCACAAGCTACAGAGCATTATTTTTACCACTGTGTAAATACCAAGTGTATGTGAAAATCCTCTCTCTGAAATACATTCTTGGCAAAAATCTTATTTAGAACTTACTATAGGAAAGTCCAATGAATTTTCTTCAAATAAAAATAACAAAGCAGATGAAATTGAAATGACCCTTGGTATAGTTTCAGTTACATTTCCTTATTTGCTGGTTTTCTTATTTTTGAACATAGCACCTTAAAATGAACAAAACTTCTTGGTTAGTAATTTCCACAGTTCTCTTTATTAACCCTTGAGTCTCTTCAGGATAGCGTTTTAAAATAAGATTTCCTTGTGATGTTTGGTCTGATGCAAGAGAGAATGTAAATTCAGACTGAAATAGTCACTCATCATTACTTTTAGGTTGAAATTTTTAACCTAGGAACTAGCACACAAACATCTGTGACAGACCTTCTCGAGGGAAAATTCAAATTTTGATTCTTTATTCTGCTACTTCTCGTTCCCTAGCTATGGAAATTCCTCTGCTAAACTAATAGCTGGATATTTAGGGGGAAACTTTGACTATGAGATATACAAAAGATCATAGATGCATTTGTATAAAAAGTCTCAATGCAGTACAACACAAGCAGTTATTAGTAGAACAGGTTTAAACAAAATCTGAAGAAAAACAGTCAGACAAGAATTCAGAGATGCTGCAATTAGAAGCAATTATCATAACCATATGATTAGCACTAAAAATTATGTCAAAAACATCTTTCAACATTTTTCCATTGAACTCTTAACTTCTGAGGAGGTTACAACTTACTTTAACATTTTACATTCACTCTTGCTTTGAAAAGACCAAGTCAGTCCCATACGTATGTTCGAAAGCTATAATACATCCTCCCATTTCCTAGATCAATCCCTTTTTTTTGCCAGTGGGACCAAAGGGATTTTATGTGACTGCGGCTTGTGGCAGTTTTAAGAGTGACATTTTTAAGACTGGTCTAGATTTTTACCTTTACAAGAACCACTTGGTTTCAGGCACCTGTGTTGGTCAATGGGAAGGCAGCTGGGGGCAGAGAGAGCAATGATGGGAGAAGTGATGGCTCCAGTGTCCTGAGTGGGAGAGAAAGCTTCTCATCAGAGCATGGGGGAGGAGGAAGGATCCAAATTACAGCCTGAGACTCTTGGGCAGCAGGAGGGCAAGGTGGATCGAAACTCAAACAGGGCTTGGGATGGGATCAAGTGAGAAAGACATAGCAACATCTTAAGCTGTACAAAAAGGTATCAATTCTGTCTTTCCACCCAAACAGATCGTGGTTAGCACTCAGCTTTGTTGAGTGCATGTAGATTGAGGAGAGAAAGGTTAGGGAGACCAAAGACATTCTTGAGTGGGAAAGACATTACTCTATGGGAAGAAGTGTGCCTTGAGGCAGATTTAGGGGAGGTGATTTAGAAGGCAGGGAATGGCTACCTCTAGAGTACATGGAGGTCTCTGGGACAGCAGGGCTGGGAGCTGTAGAGCCCAAGTCAGTAGAGTTTGCTCCCAGCAAACATCTCGCTGAGCACAAGGGCATGGATACAGAACTAGCGCCCACTCCCAGTTTTGGGTTTTGAGCTGGATTTTTTTTCCTCTCTGGACTTTTTGGTTTATACTGGCGTTTGGTTTTAATCACAGCATGAATAGCTTAGCTCCAGCGCTCAGCCACTGAAGTTCTCAATGTTTTTTTCTGCTAATGAAAATACTTACTTCCGTGCATGTGAGAGCATGGCCAAGTGGCCACTTAACTAACTCTGGGAAAAAAAAAAAAAAAAAAACAGTACAAGCTTTTCTTAGTCCCTGACTGAAAGGCAAGATTTTTTTTTTCTCCAGCTTTTCTCCAGCCCTTTTCTTTAATCACACCAAATTTACCATGTAGTTTCTGAGGCACAAACATCAGAACCAGACTTATCCCCATTACTCCATATGATGTTCTGACTGACATCATATGGAGTGGTAACACCACATCCTTGCTTTGTGGTGTGGATCCTTGAAACCAACGCAATTCTTCTTGGGAAAAAAAGAACTTATGGAATACATACATTTGTACCTGACTGTAAGTTTTATTCGCTATATATTATTGCCATTTCTCCCTGATTTTAAGTTACTGAGAGGACAGCTGTGTACTTGATTCCAGACAATATACATTAGTGGAGATGTCAGAGAGTATTTACCAAACATTTATTCTAGCACCTGTAATATCTCTGTTTAGAAGTCTACCTTGCTGCTGTTCAAGCTGCTAATGGTGATATTTAAAGCTCTGAAAAGTTCTGGGGTTTTTTTTTCTTTTTTTTTTTTTTTTTTTTTTTTGCATGCTATTGCTGTATTTATCATTCTCATCTCATGTCATCCTGTTCTCACCTATGACTACAATTACAGTTGGTAAGGGTGTGCTTGTTAGCTGATTTAAATTTTAACACTTCACGCCAAACCCAGCATCAAATGAAATCACTGGCAAAATCCCCACTGACTTCACTGGGAATGAAACCAACTGGAGAAGCAAGGCTCCCACGAGAGGAATGCATCACTGCCATTCACATCCTGCTGAGTTTGTGAGAACCAGGACAAGATACTATTAGAAGGCGCTTCTATGTGACCATCACTTCTCTTTTGTTTTGCAAAATAGGAGGAAAAGGTTTTTTTACTATCTGCAAATAACAAACCTAAGAGGATGGATGAGTCACTGGAGACGATTTTGGGCCAGCTCAGCTCACAGACTGCCAGTGTCAGGGAAGGTTCACCCGATTCTCCCCTTCCTGCTGCACAGCCAGTCCCAAAATAACGCCGCAGTGCTAAACATAGCGGCACTGTGCTCTTTTAATAAGCAACAATTCCTGCAGCATGTACAAGCCACCACATTTGTCAAGATAAGAACATCAATATGAGATGTCATATTAGCCTAGACAAAGAGATTGAACCAGATAGCTTTGTCAAACACCAAGCAAAGGGGCTCATTCAAACTGACACAGCAAGAAATTTAAAAGTTGAACCTACCAATCTGGTCTTAACTTATTCCATCCTTTCCTGCTTTGGAAAAGTCTCAAGCCAGTAAGTAAGCTCCTCTAAGTGATATAATAAATTCATTCCTAATCTGCAATAACAGTATTCCTGTCACTTCAAACCCCTCTGCTGCACTTTTCAGAAATTCTGTAATAGCTGTTAGTATGTTTCAGATTACACAATAGATCTATACACCTTAGTGGATAGGGACTCTTCATAATGACATAAGCACACAGCATGTAACTAACAAGCAAAATTAACAGGCATAAGTAATTGCCAGATAGCCAAGTTACTGGTTCTTTCTCAATCACTTTTCTGTAATTTACACATAAGGATGTTAGTCATTAAGGCAATGGACAAAAACACTGCAGTAGTGGGTCCCAGTGCTTCATCTGTCTAAAATTTTTCAGGACTTTAGGCAAATTCTTCAATTTCATTTCTGAAATCAGGGACACAGCTGTCCTATATATATGAGTATATGTGATAGAGATATTGGTCATAAACAAAACTAGAAACATGGTTCACAAGGTTACTTTGTTGGTGAGAAATGATCTTGGTTTCTTTGGTATTCCTCACACACAGTTGTGTGTATGGGCTTCACCATCCTATATATGGTGGAGAGAGAAGCTCTGGGGGTAGGGGTATCAACAGAAATATTTCCCTTAAGATGTGTTTTCTCCTCAGAAGACTTATGATCACCAAACTTTTTTAAATCAAGACAGATTTATCAGTGTGCAGGAGTGAAATGAGTTGTTAAGACTTTTGCCACACTGGTGGTGTCCCTGTTGAGGTGAAGTACGTATGCAAAACCCTGCACTATGTGGAAAAATTCAGTTCAGCTTTGCACCATGGAGGTCTGACTGCATCATGTCCTTTAGGGGGAAAAAAAAGCCTTCGGGGAACTACAAGAGGCCACGCATTTCTCTTTCGCCAGAGACCTGTACGTTTAGCTTTTTCTTCAAACTTAGAGCCACATGAAGGACGAAGGAAGGAACCCCCTTACAGGGCAGCTGCTGCAGCTCGCAGTGGCAGGCTGCTCAGCCCCACCCCATTCTTTGGTGCTGGGAGCCACACTCTACTCTTCTCCTCTACCAGCCTCCACCATGACCAGAGCTGAGAAGATAGACTGAAGAGAGAAAATATAGTGAACACGATCATAGATAGGGGACAAGCAGTTGACACTACCCCCTTTCAGGACTTCACCTTTAATATACCCTAATGGGATCTTCCTCCCCTCAAAACTGAGAGATAATGAAGCACAGGAAGATTTACATTCAATATTTCCAGAGAAGATTGAATACACTTGAAAATATTCAGCACCAATTCAAATGCAAATACAGCACAATACTGTTTTATTCACATTCTGCCATGTTTTGCCTTAATGGCCTAATTGGAAGATCTTTCCTAGTTTGTTTTCTGTGAGTTGAATAAACTGGGACTTTGAAACAACTGCCCAATATATAAAGTGCTATATTTTCTTTAAAAGAAAAGAGTTATGAAGTCAAAGGCAAATTCAGTGGTTTCTTATATAATATACCTTTTCACTTCCTGAACATTGCCTGTAGCTTTACTAATTTATTGCCACGAAAATACTGTTACTACTTAATGCACTAGTACTTTTGTCAATAGGCAGCTTTCCCCAAGGCATATTTGAGAATGCTCTGCTAATCAGAGTTGATGCAGTTATTCCAAAGCAGCCAAATCTTTCGAAAAAGGTTCATATTTAATTGTGGTGTGGGTGAGTGTTGTCATTTCTACAAAGCACAATATTTTTAATTCACTGAATTCACTTCTGCAGATATCTAAAGTGCTGACTACGTTATCCAGCCCCAGACTTAGCTTGAACCAGTGTATTTCAAAGCAGTATTGCTGGTATCTTTATCTTACAACATTCAACTTATGTGAAATATTCCTCATTTTGTGGTGGCAAGGATTAAACAAAAATTTAATCCAAACCACAAATCTGTGCTATATCCTCAGCACAGAAATTAAAAAAATGTGGTTGGGTACTTAAGCAGATACTCACTTGGATCTGATTTCTTACTCTTCTACAGCTGGTTGAAATCTTAGGATTATGACCTCAAATGCAGCTGAATTTTTAGTATTTGTTTTCCAAGTATGATGATAATCATGAACAGCACAGTGAGTGACAATGAGGTCACCTACACATACATATGTCACATGACACAGTTTTAGTCTCTCTACAAGAGTATAACTTTACTAAGGCTAAGCAAATCATCATGATTGGTGGGGGAGCTCTTACTGCATGTATGTTTTTACTGATTTTTAATGTATTTTCAATTCTCTGCAGATGAAAAATTGAATAAAGTTCCAGAAACAGGTCAGGCCATTTATTTCAATTAGAAATAGTAATGAAATTCCAGTAAACTATTAAATGTCACTTAATCTACATTAGAGATAAATAGAATACTTAATTTCTCTTGGCATGCTCCACAATGAGGTACCCTGCTTGTCTTTATATTGACAACATAGGTGCTCCTCTGCTTTCCCTATCACAGTGACATTTAGTAACATTACTCCTGCTCAAACCCAGCATGGACATAATCCATTTTGCAACAAGACAACCAAGGCAAGAAATGTCTCCACCTATGGAGGTAACATCTCTACTTTCTCTGACCCAGCTGTCTCAGGCCAATGCTATGCATCCTTTGTTCACTCTCACTGGAATCCAGAGGTGCTGGTCATTTTGGTTTCCTTCTGCCATCAGTTCATCCCTCAAACTCCTACACGGCAAATGAATATTAATACTATTCCTACACTAGGCATAATTAAGTTCCCAATTAAGAACAAAATTACGACCATTAAGGTTAAGATTTTTAATCAGCTATGTATTTTGAGATGACACAGATGTTTCATTGACTCAGAGAGGTTCTTGTTTGAAGGGCATCCAAGCCCATCATCTCCACAAGAAGTTTCTGAGATAATGAGACTTCTAAGGCTATCAGTCAGCTACAACAGGCGTGAAACTAAACCAGCAGGCTTTGAGTATTAAGGATTATTATCAACAAGGAACAAAATCTGACTTCTGTAGAGTTGTCCTCAGTTACAGTTGATATTCATTGGTTTATACCTGAAAAATACATAAGATGCAATTTGAGGAGGTAAGACCTTGTTCTGATTCTCTGTGAAAATAATCAAGACAGCTCATGATAATTCTCCATGTCTGAAGTCGCCCATACACATGGCTTCATTTCAAAGTTTGCACATTTTTAGGAGATTAATGTTAAGCTCTCTAAGTAGTTGTTAGCTGTTTCTGCTAACTGTAATGAAACTAACTTAAACTAAAATTTACCATGCCAATACATTTCTATCCCTCCCATTCTCTTGTTTCACCTTTCACCTGGAAGTACAGCAACAACCCTGGAAGGACAGCAAAAGGATGCTTTTAACATCTCCATGGCCACATGCAATACTAATTTTTGATCTTTTGACATGTCTACAGCTCAGGGAGCTAGAAAAAGGCTCTAAACAAATGGGAGGAGCAGCACTTCCAGTTCCCAGGGATGTTTTGAAATAAAATACCAAAATTGTCTGACAACTACATAACTGAACATGTGAAGTATTGTTCAGAAAACAAGTAAAAGGCATATACATACATATATGTATACATACATACACACATGCGCGTGCTCCTCCATTCATATACTGCTTTTCATTCATAGGTATTAAGAGGAGGAGATGATGGCATTCTCCATGTAAACTGTGCAGGTAAGCAGAAGGCTAGTTAGCTGCTCAGCAGCACTAGAAACACAAACAGATAGCAAACAGGTCACTGTCTGGTGCCCTGATCCAGAATATCCACATGACCATCTGTAGATGGACGTGTGATAAATGTGTACAAAAACCTTGACAGAAACCTCAAGTTGATTCTTTAATGCTGTGCACAGAAGAGTTTCACTTGGCATGCAGAAGTCTGCACACTGCATACTCTCTATGTAAAGTATATACAGGTTGCTTAAATTATATCCATCATTTTCTCAAGTTTTTTTATTTCCTTTTTTTTTTTTTTTAAGAGACACTGTTACAATACATCTTTTTCCCAAGTGAAAGAATAGAGTGTTTAATTTTTCTTGGTCTAATATGAATAACGCACAGCGATGTGATCTTTTGCTATTCCCTTTAAGCTGTTTTGGAGATGGATTTCTACAGTGGGTGGCATTCAGAATAACACATGTTGTGCAACACACACTCAAATCTTGACAGCTTTATGGTTTCTTACAACATGCTACGATGTGGAGTGATTCACAATGAGATGGAGAAAATTCTTCTATTACTGTAAAAAAATGATGTTATAAGCATTTATCATCCAAAAGAAATACATTGAGACTATAGGCTGAAATAAAACTAGGAAAGTAAGCTGGGTTCCTTTTTTTATTTCAAAATACTGCATGTAGATTTAAACCAATTAAAGCTGAGTGATGCTTTCTATGTAAAATGAGCTTGCCCCGACAGTTAATCCACCGTATTATCAGACCCATCAAATTAAAATAAGGTGAGCTAAAGAAGAAATCAATGCTAAAGATGTGAATTTCCTTGATGTCATATTTTACAATTTCCATTGTGGAGATGTAAAAGAGAGAAGGCAGAGGATCCACTTGTTAAAATGGAATTGGTGACTATGAACGAAGTCAAAAGGACACAAAGTCAAAAGGAAGAAATGGAACATAGCCATGGAGGTGGGTCATGTACTGCAGCTATACTAATAAGCCAGAACTTCCATAGAGGTTCTTTAAAGACATGTGATGGTAATTTCAGAAGGGCGTCAGTCCAATGATGTATCACTTCAAAGGGAGAGGGGAAAAAAAATATCTCCAAAAGATACAGTAACTTTTGGAAGATGCTTTACTTAGACTAGATGTTCATGGATGTTTTGTTAGATTTGGCTACTATCCCATTGGATTTAATACAGTCTCTGACAATGTCATCAGCCAGATGTTTTATGAAAAGAAAACTATTATCTCAAACCAGTCAACTGTGCTATACTTGAGAAGTAACTAGTGACCCTTTGTCACCAAGTTGCTAAAAAACATGGAGTCCCAAAACTTACTGTCCTACTAGTCTTATACACACCTCCATCATTATCCAAGTTGTATTTTAGTCATTATTCTCACACCCAGGTCCCTTATAGCAGATAATTCATTCTCAATTTTAATTCCTCCCATTTCTTCAAACCCAGACCTGCAGACTTCCCCATCACCTTGCTTCCATACCTTCATAAGCTTTTCAGAAGTAAAAAGTACCCACAAGTTGAAGGTCAACTGCAACTTCTCAGACTTCAAACCATTAAGAAAATACAGTCAACTCTTGTCATCCAACAACCTTGAAGCACTTAATTCTGAACTCTGAAGCAACCATACATTATAATACCTGATTTTCTTTCACAAATCATTTTACTCTCCATTATATTATCCACTTAATTCTATCATTTTATTTATTCTGCATTGGATATTTTCAGCTGGAAACCTACAGAAAACTTTAAACAAACCATTTTCTATCTTCCAAACTACATCAATCTTACATTTTAACATCTTCAAAAGACAAGAGTTCAGTAAATATTGGGTTTTCATCAAATTGGAATGTACTCCTCCAAGACCTACACTCTTCTGGCCTTTCAGCAGATGATGTGTCCTGGAGATATCCTGACTGGTGCTGGAGCAACTGGTGAACAGCTTCAACATTCACCAGTCACTACCATCATCTGGTAAATAAATCCAAGCAACAAAAGTTGTTGTTCCTCCAGCCAGATTACCATTTAACCAGCCAGATTACCACTTACTTCATGAGCAATTTTGCCAACAGAAACTGACTCTAAAATATGACCTTCAGCAAAAGATGAAAGAAGCCATCACTCTCCAACACAATGGAAAAGGTTCACAGAAAAAAAAACAAACCACAAAACCAAACAAAACCGCACTAAGACCATCCTGTCACCTTCTGCCTTCACACCCTAACCTAGACTGGACTAAAAGACCCAGTCAACAAAAAATAAAGGCAAAACCAAAAATGCAATGCAATGCTGCACTGCCCTGAAACTCCACATTAGGTCAACAAGCTTTGGCGGATCTTGATTTACGTTGACCCCACTCATCTTCACACCTAACTGATGCTAAGTTCTGACCACCTTTCCCTCTGAAAATTACACTGGCACATCTGGAGACACTCAGACCCAGTCACAGCAGAAGTGGGGCCAGGCCCTGCCAGGCCCCCTCATCACCAGCTGGACACCACACAACTGCTACCTGCACGATGACTTGTCCAGCTGCTACCACTGCCCCACAACACCCGGAAGCTTCGGCCCCTTCTGGGGGCAGCGGCCGGTGGGGACCTTCTTACCTTGTTGGAGTAGGGGGGTTTACTCAGATTGATGCCGTCGCGGATGAGCTTGTCTCGAATCATGATCTTCAGCTTCAGCCTGGGGTAGACGGCCAGCCCCCCGCCGCCGGCAGCTCCCCGCCGCCCGCTGGGGCGGTGCCGAGGGGCCGCCCCCCGCCGGTCCTCCTGCTGACCGGCCCCTCGGCGAGGGCAGCGCCCGGCGGCGGGGGGCGCCGGCCGCGGGGGCGGCGGCGGAGGTTGCGGTTCCAGGGTGAAGTACAGCCCGGCCACCGTCTCGTCCGCCTCCTTCAGCCGTCGCACAGCTTCGTGGATCCGGCGCCGGTGGTGGGGCACGATGACGCCGATGGCATCCAGGTCCGGGTCCCCGATCTGCTTGCAGACCTCCAGGTCGTCGTAGCCATTATCGACGAAGGACTCCGCGTACTGGGGAAGCTGCAGGGTCTTCAGCCACTCGTAGACTATGTTGGTGCACATGCTGGCCCCAAAATAATGATTGCAACTTTCAGCACCGAAGCCAGCCTTCCCCTTTCAACTCCTCGCCAAAGGAAATAAAAACACACGCAAAAAACCCCTGCGATACAACTTAAAGGTCCCAAAATCAAGGTCAAGAAATCATCATCCTCCAGGAAAAAAAAAAAAAAAAATCTTTAAAGCAGATCAGTAGGGCATCACAATCAATGTTGAACGAATCTCTCCTGTTTATTCCTCCTCCTCTTTTCCTACCACCAAGTACAGCCGCTTTCTGCCACAGGAGAAGGGAGGCTCGGACTAGAGAGAATCAAAATGTAAGGGTGCATCCCCTAAAATCCCCAGTCGCTGGCTGCACAACATCCACCCACTTTCTCTGGAAGTGATTCGCAGTCGCTGTCTTTTTTCTCCCCTCTTCTTTCAGTGTTAGTTTCTGTTTCTGCTTCTGTCTCACCTTCCTGCGCTCTGTCGCATGATGAATCTGTTTATTATGTGTAGCTGCTTTGGTACACGATCAAGCTGGGGGAGAACCGAGCGCAGGATCCCGCACCCTCGCTCAGCACAGGCAGGGGTGACAGTGTGCAGTGCCTTCCTCTCACGTATCTCTCCCGACAGCGGGTGCACACGGCGGCTTTTGCTTTCCTTTTGAACGGGTCTCTCTACAGATTAGAAGGAAAAAAGAAGGCAAGGGAAAAAAAAAAAAATGATAAGAAACCCACTCACTTTTCCGAGTTACTTTCCCAGTTCCCCTTCATCCCTGGGATGATGATTAAACGCGCTTCGCCGGCACCGAGCCCAGAAACTGCTTTCCAACCCCACTTTCTCGGCGCCGGTGCCGGCGGTGCCCTCCTGCCCGGCCGGGGCACACAGCCTTGAGCCCGGCGCGCACAACTTTCCCCGCTTTCGCCTATCCCCGCTGGCCCTCCCGCCGCTGCCCGCAGCCGCCCTCGGGAGGAGGCGACGGCGGCGGGGCCGTGAGGGCAGCCGGCGCTCTGTGCATCCTCCGGCGGCGGCGGCTTGGCAGCGGATAAGCCTATCTGCGACAGGTCACTGGCGCTCCCCCCTCCTCCCCCGGCTGGTGGCGGTACTTTCCCCTCCCTGCCAGCGGTACCCCGGAGCGCTGCTCCCCTCGTGGGTCCTCCTTCCTCCCCTGCCTCCGAGGTGCCTGACGCACCGCCAGCAGATTTCCTCCGTCTCCTCCCGGTGCTCCGGTACGGCTTCTTCCCGCTCCTCCTCCGCGCCCGTCACCTCGCTGCCAGCCCCCTACCCCGGCTCTCCCCAAGGCCCTTTCAACTTTCCCCGCTGGCTGCCCGCGGCCTCTGCCGCCGGCTGCCCCCCTGCCCTACCCGCCGGTGGCACGGGGAGGCGGCGTGCGGTCGGCCGGGGGCAAGGCAGCCCGGCCGGGGAGCGGCGGGGCGCTGCCTCCGTTCCGCAAGCTATCTGGCGGGTTTGTCCGTCCCCGTTCCCCCCCGGCATGGGGGGAACACCGTGCCCAAGGGGCACGACCCTGGGAGCTGCCCTCCAGCGCTCTCGGGACTGCCGGACCGAGAGCGGAGGCGGCGGCTTCCCCGCGGGAGCACCAAGCCCCTTGGCGGCTGAAGGGCAACCCTTTGCGAGGGGCAGAGCGGGGCTGCCGGTGGGGGCGAGCGTGCCCCCGCGACCCCGGCAAGCGGTGAGGAAAGGCGGGAGGCGCTGGTCCCGCTCTCCCTCCCGGCGCCGTGAGCTGCCCGTCGCGCTCGCCCCAGAATGCCGGGCTCGCGGCGCCCCCGCCAGGCCGCCGCGGAAAGCGCCGCCCGGCCCGGCCCGGCCCGGCCCGGCCTCTCCACCCCACATGGCCCGACAGGCGGCAGGGCGTCCCAACAGGCGTCGGGGCGTGGTGGCTGGGGCTCCCCGCTTCCCTTGTCGACCCCCCAGGCCTGGTGAGGCGTGGTCCCCGATGCCATTGTAATTTGAAACAGGTTAAAACTTGTTTCTCTCGAAAATCCTTCCCCGTCAGGAGACCCTTCAGCTTCCATGCGTGGAGTACTGAGAGAGTGCGAGTTCTGCCTGGAGCCGTCTGTTGGGTCCCATCGGACGGGCAGGCGTAGTGACAGCCCTTCTTGGTCTGAGGGGAGCTGGGGGCACCCACCCTGCCTCAAAGCACACGGCTGCCGGAGGGTGAACACGCTTCCTTTTGTAATTTGGTGGGGTTCATTTGTAACAGGTTTCCTGAAGGACCTTTTATAGCAAATAAGGCCACACTTGTCCTCTTGGACTTCATGGTAGATCACCACAGGATTTATGCAGCATAGCAGCATTCTCACAAACCCCATTATATTGCAGGGTGGTTTGAAAAGGTTAAATACTTACATGTGGTTAAAATGCAGCCTCTGGGTATAAAGACTAGAGATCACAGATTCATGTCCTAAAAGGGGAGAAAGGGAGGAATAGCATTTTATTCCTTTTAAAGTCTCCATCCATCCCTCATCTTTTTCTGTATCTTATTTTCCTTCCAGTCCACATAATATTTCAAACCCTCTTCTCAGGCCAGAGACAGAGATTGAAGGAGCAATTATCTTCTCTTCAAAGACCTGCTGAAAGACTGACAACGTCAGAGAAATTAGCAAGGAAGTTCTGTGAACTGGAGCTGGAATTGATGGTGTGAGAGACAGGCAAAACTGCATCCCATATTCATCAGGCTCATTGGCAGCACAGACAGAATTATATCATGTTTATGTGTGTATTTTGGAAGGTTTTTAAGGTATTGAAAATGTTTTGATTCAGATGTGCTTGGTAAACTGCAGGTCTGCCACCTGTAAAAGGGTAGGATCCTTAGTTTCTGACGGGACAGCAGGACGAGAAATGGTGCAACCCCATGAAAGCAAGGAGTTTGGCAGCTGGTGACACATTGTGAAACTCTGGTTGGTTTTGGCATTGATTTTAGTTTCACAAAATGAGTTCACCTGGTAGCAAATACAGCAAAGTTTTACGTGACTTTGAAATACAATAATAAACAACAGTGAAAATGCTGCATCCACCTTTAAACAAGACAATTAGAAGTCCAGGGAACAGAAGACCCAGCCCACCTCAACTCAGACCCTGGGAAAACTTTGAGGCAAGTCTTTCTGAAGACTTATTTGAAGTTTTGGTGGGTGGTTAGAAGGGGCATTTCTCAGGGGTTGATACTGGGGCCGGCACTGTACAACGTCTTCACTGATGCTCTCAGTGACAAGGTGAAGTGCATCCTCAGAAAGTTCCCAGGCAACACAAAATTGGGAGGGGTAGTGAATATGTTGGGAAGCTAATTTGAGAGTGAAAAACGAGGAAGGTCACAGAGTGCTGGAGCAGGAAATGGAGTCATGTTTTGAGTGATAACAGCAAAATCAGTTTGAAAACCTCCATGTGCTTTTTTATTATGTGCAGAGTTATTATTAAAAATTATTAAATGGGAAAAAAAAGTTAATTTCTGAGACATTGAACTGTGGTTTCAATCCAGATGAAGCCTAAGAATATGCTTGTTGAATGTAAGGCTTCACCTATTATGTGTTTTATCTGTAGAACTATTACATCCATAGGGTAGTGTTTCTCTAAACAGTATTTCTTCAGTATTTGCAGCCTAATTTCAGTGATGGAATATAGACACTGTATTTCACCTTAAATTTAGCTTATTTCTGTACTACACAATTTATACTTGTGTTACATACACATACAAATTAAGGTGTTTACATGTTACAAGGTGGGAGAAGCTTTCCCTGAATGCATAGGGTTTCCTGACATGCACTGGAAATAGGTTGTGCCTAAACAGAGCACTGGGGCATGAGCAGCTTGTAAATGAAAGGAGCACAAGCAGACAATTAATACAGGTGAGATAAAGCATGTACAGGTAAGTCTGCTTTTGAGTTCCAGGATAAACAGATGAACAAACTATGAGTTAAGAAGGGAGTATATTAACACCACACATCCTGGCTTCCTTCATTTAGTATCATACCCTGCTCTCATTGTGCAAATAATAATCCTCTTTTCCAGGATTACCTAAGCCTGGGCACAGGCTGTGGAATGGTCTGTTGTCTCTGACCTTGCCAAGGGACTACGTAAGAGAGGATGAACATCCCAGAAGAAACCTGAATTGCATTGTCCTAAGAGAGACATGCAGCATATAATAAATAGTATTTTCTTACCTGGTATAAACAGGTGAGAAAAGGACATTTCTCCCCACTTTCCATATTTTGTCATTCAAATCAAGACCACTTCTTTCCAAGCTTATCTGAGTTTAAGTTAATCCACAGCTTGATTTGAATTAATTTTAATTGTGTAGGCTTTTGAATATTTGACACAATGGACTTAATTTCTGAAGTGGTCTGTATGACTGGATTGTCTCCAGCATTTCCAAACTCAATCTTGACTTTCTTTTTCAAATTCAGCAGATGATAAAGGTGGGAAGATGTACTTGAAGTTGAACCAACAATACAGGATTGCTATGTTGCAGCCACAATGCGCATACACATATATGGAGAGCAAGTACAGAAATGTTTGCTCTGAAGTTGCTGGTAGAGTTTTTACATATAAGCACTTTGGTAGTGGAGGGTAAGGACCAGATTTTTGCATTTAAGGGTAGCTTCTCATAAAATGGATAAAAGCTGTTTCTAACTTGTATTCAGAAGAACCAAGTGAGATGAGATGCATGTCAGAAAAAATACTATTTTTCCTGAGGATTTTTTTTTCTGCTCTGGAAGCTTTGCAGGCCCACTATGAGCAAAACCTGAGACTCCTGGCAGGTTTTATCATGTCAGACTATTGTTCATGTAATACAACATAAACGTGATTGATATTGCCCAAAAGGATACAGCATAGCACTGACAGATTTGCTTAACAAATGTAAAGGATATTTTAACTGGATCATTGATTTAGGTATCCTTTAAATAGAGGGCACCCTACATTTTTGCAGTGTACCAAGGAATGAAAAAGTTTTATCATTTAAGGGTTCTGAAGGGTATTCTATTAAAATATATGATTATCTGTTGGATTATATTATTTGAGAATAATATAGGATAGATTTTGCAAAGCTATGGTCACACATTATCTATACAATGAGATGTTGTATATAGTCATTTTGCTTGGGATGAAAATAAAAATGTAGGTGAGTGCTAATTTACACCGAGGTACAAAATATATACAGGAATCCTTAGAGCTGTTTATTTTTCTACCTTTATCAAGACTTACTAGGTATCTGACACATGAAGGAAGCAGCGTGGACCTTTGCTCTGGTTACCTGCATACTTTTTAATGATTTGAACCATACACTGCTGTATTTGATGGTTGAAACAAAACTAAACAAGAACATAAATACTTAGAATCACATAACGGATGCATGTCAGAAAGACTCTGAAATTAATACAATTCCATTAAGATACTTGTGAAGTTGTTCAGCTAGAAATAGAAACACACGGAGTGTGGGAGTACCACATGATTATGTTGCAACTAATAATGTGCAATGAATGAGTGCAATGTAATACTTCTGTACTTTTATAAAACAGCAGAAGCAGATTCTCAAATACTTTTTTAGGGTTTCTACTAGGGCACAAGGTGAATAATTCACTAGAATGAAAGCAACTGCTCATACACAAAGGCAAATATTTGCAGAACCAGGCTATTAGATGAGGTAAATAGATCTATTTATACTTCTGTGTAAAATGTTGCAATTATTTGACTGTACCTGGAGTACATTGGCAAAGAATCCAGAGGAAAGTAATGATGAAAGTGAGAGAAGGTTTGAAAACACTCCATGTCTTATCTAAAATGTTAATCCTAAAGAATATATAGCAACAAAACTCAACATCTAAAGAAAGATTTTCTCATGTAAACTCTGTAGAGAAATAAGCTTATATATTAAGCTTAGGACTTCAAAAGTTGGTATACATGTCAGCTCCCATGAGCTGTACTAACTCCAATGAATAGTACTGTCTGTTAAGTATTCTGGAGATGGACTGTTCCTCATTAAAAAATCAGATGACCATTATTTCAAGTACTCTTTCATAGAAGACTAGGAAAATGTAGATTGGAAAGGATCCCTGGGGGTCACCCAGTCTCATACCCCACTCAGAGGAGGGCTAATTGCAAACTCAGATCAGGTTGCAGATTAGCTTGCTCTGTTCACTTCTGAAAATCTGCAGGGATGGAAGAGGGATGGAAGTTCCCCAGACTCTCTGAGTGGTCTCCTCCAGCACTGACCCACTCTCACCATGAAGAATTTCTTCCTCTTGTCTAGTCAAAGAAATTGTGACCTTTGTCTCAAGTCCATTTGCTGACCACTTCTAGGAAGTATTTGGCTCTGCATCTTTATGGCTTTCGCCATAGACAGTGAAATACCGCAGTTTGGTTCCCTTTACCTTCTCATCTCTGGGCTCAAAAAATCACAGAATCACAGAATTATTGAGGCTGGAAGAGACCTCTGAGATCAACAAGTCCAGCATATGACCTATCACCACCACATTGGCTACACCATGGCACTAAGTCCCACACCCAGTCTTTCCTTAAACACCTCCAGGGTTCCCACCTGGGAAGTCCATTCCAATCAGGTTCTCCTAGCCTGTCCTCATATTTTGTCAACAGATGAGAATTTGAAAAGATGCTGTTTGTGAGGTATGAAGTGTTTTTTAATCAAAAGCCCTATCACATGAAAAATAAACAAATAAACAACGACTAATGAGAACATTGCAAAAAGACATTTATATGAAATTTAAGTGTAAAAATACATTTATTTATAACCACTAACTTAGTACTTTATATAAACAGAAAAATGTTTTAATTTTAAAGGAAACTTTAAAATAAAGAAAAACATGACCCCATGCTCTAAATTTACTCACTATGTTTGTAATAATTTAATGCTCACTGAGACTGTCTAACTGGGAATGTAAAAGGAATTAGCTGATGAAACATACATTTTTATCTGTCATGAAGATAAAATTATTTTGCATTTGAGAGTGCATTTGAAACAGAGCAGCTACTTTAATTACCATGATGCTCCTTTCCCATAAACATTTGAAGGCATTTATTTAAGATCAAGTCTGTGATAATGGGAAGACCACTTTCTGAATGCAATAGAGAAGGAAATTGAATAGAAATGGGAATAAATATCCAGATTGAGGCTGCTGTTTTTGACAGAACAAATTCTGTACCCAGCATTGAGTCTAAAAACCTAGTCTCTTTTTCCTCAGTAATGCAAAGAGAAAGTATAAGAGCTAAACTTCTTCCACAGACTAGGCAATTCTCTATTAACCAGTCAATCTCTAACTTTTTTTTTTTGGTATGTCACCATCAATGAGAAGGTAAAATGGGCTTTCACAAGTATTGTCTTCTTGACCTTTTATGACAAAGATTTTATCCTGAAAGAAAACCAAATTATCCTAAACGAAGACAAAAATACATTTTATCCCTAGAAATGGATTGTGACTGTTATTTTACCAGCTGCTGACAGATACTTATTTTCGTAAAGAAATAGTTGCCTACAATAATTCAGGGTAGGTTTGTCTTTGCAAACTTAAAACTCTGACCAACTCTCATTGCTGTTGGCTTTAAGCCAGAAGATAAGGCCGACATGGTGTGCACATGGTTGAACTTCAGGTGTATTCAAAAACATTTTGCTTCGCACTGAATGCTGTGAAATGAACAATTTGTTGCAGGCAAATATAAGAAGAAATCCTAAATTTTTACTAGTAGTAGTGTTCTTGCTACTACTTAAGTTGTAGAAGTCCCTAGAAATGCCAGCAGAATATCAGCACAGTGGGTAGAAAACTAATGAATATTTACATCCTCACAATTTACAATTTAGCACTTTCATGTGATACTGTCTTGGAATCATAATGAACAAAAAGCTGAAAGCTTTGCTTACTTGGACATTTACTATGAGCTTCTGTTCCCTCTTTTTTTCTATGAACTTCCACATACTCTTCTTCATCAAGAAGAGCTTCTTCATCAGACACATGCACAAACCATGAAACAACAATCTTTATTCAACTTTCAAGTTGCTGTATTTTTTTACCAGTGAGAAATTTAATTTAGATCATACAGCTACTGCCTAATAAAATTGAGCTCATTTACACACAGCATAGTCATATGTCTTAAACAAATACATTGTGAAAATCTGCAAACATCAGGCATCCGTCTTCCAGGATAAAAATGGATCCATCATTTCTGAAGTAGCCTGTGAAGCTTGCCCTAAAAATTGTGGCACCAGTTTTAATTACTAGCTGTAATATCTGGGGACAAAATGTGTATGTCAAGGAAGAGGAGAACCCTTCAATCCATCAGAAATTATCCTCTCCATTCCAAAAAGGTCCTCCAGTGTCCTAGGTAGTATCTTAATGGCAGAGGAAATTAGAGAAAAAACCCTGCTGATCAGCCACAACAGCTGAGGCTTTTGTGTGCTTCTGGAGCAGTGTCACCCATTCGTTTTACAGAGCCATCAGAAAAGCTTCTGTATGACAACCAGGTCCTAGTTTCTCACATGTTTGTTTTCACTCTGCCTCTCTCCAGCAACACATAGGCAAAGGCCCAGATTTTTAAGGTATTTAGGGGAAGCTAGATATAAAATAATGAAATTTTCAGAATTACTCAGAACACAGACTCTTTCAAGCACGAAAGCATTAAAACCGTGTTCTTAAACTCCTTTCTAATATGTACATAGCTGTCAGTAGAGACTGACTGTACTTATTACCCACTGGCATATGCTCAGTTCCTTTATTCCATGGGCTCTTTCTCTAACTGCTCCATCCATCCATCCATCCTTCCTCCATAACTGTTATCCCAACCAGTTTCCTGCAAGCCTGTCTTGCCTCATGGACTGTTTTTCATTGTCTCCTATAGACACAATTCCTTCCCTTTTCCTTCACGACTTTAATGCTGAATGGCTTTTTTGTTAACACTCTTCACTTTCAGTTATTTTCTCCTTCTCTTGCTATGTCCAGATTTGATTCTGTCCTCTTCTCCCTCCAACAAAAATAGTTAAGTTGGAAAATTTCCTTGTAACATTTGCCCTAGTCATATATTTATTTTTTACTTAGGCACCTGCTACCTAGACAGGATATTGAGCTAGAGGGACTTGTCTGATTCAGCATGGCATTATTATGTATGGTTTTCGTGAAGGGTGAAAGCACTATCCTAGCTTTCCTTTTCTTTCTTGAGCTCAGCTGCTGTAGATAGTATAAACACACGGAGCTTCCTGAACAGCACTTGAGATAGAAGGCATAAAAGCCGGAGACATGCAAGGTAGAAATCAGCAAGAGAAAAGCAGTGAATACTTACTTGATTTCTTGAGAGTCATCAAACATAAACTGCTTCCTTTCAGGAAAAAGTGAAGATTATTATCCAGATGGCTATCAGGTAAAAATTCCTGGATCCAAGCAGCACTGCAGGTTAGCAGTCATGATTTTTCCTCTTATGGACCTGAGCCCAGCACATCGTCAGAAGCAATATCCCTAGAAGAGGAGAAGGAGAAGGAACCAGCTGGCATGAAAGGGTACAGCATGGTCCAAGTGTAAGTGAGACCCTCAGAAGCAGCTAAGGATTTGGCTCCTGGCCTTGAAATGAAGAGTCCTGCTAATGCTGAGACTCTGAAGAACCTCCACCAAGAAATAAGAAAGCTCCCGCTGTGCCATTTGAAACAAACACAGGATAAAGTGTTTGGATTTATGCTAAAGCTTTTCTCAAAATAATCAGTGTTTGAAAGAATCAAATATTTCCCTGAATTCCCCTCAGACAGCCCCATTCTGGATGAGTAATGAGAAATTAATCATCCTGTCAGAATAAATGCTGTGAGACCTTTTAGTCATGCTCGCCCCTTTGTCAGTAATAGATTTTTGTCAGTCATTCAACTAGGTCTCCCAAAAGACAGTGCTGATTCCCAGCTCCTGCCTTTTGTGTGGTCTTTTTTTTTTGTGACTGGGACTCGTTCCGCCATTCCTTGGCATGTCAGGAGTCAATCACGTGTCACTGGAGCCTGACCCATCACGCCTGCCTTGCCTCCCTGACTGCCACACTGCCGCATGGCACCGACTCTTCATTAAGTAGTGTTGATTCCAGTCTTCCTGCAGCTGTTACCCCAGTATCTTCCTGACACAGGCAGTCACAGCTGGTGCATCTGTGAGGTTTTAACTGTTTAGATGGATGAAAACAAGACTATCAGAATATTGTAAAATTAGGGAATTAACAAACAAAAATCCTCACAGTTGTATGAATTAATTTACACCACACATATTTCTGCTAAAGTTGATATAACAGAGTAATTAGAAATGCAAGGAAGAAAAAGGAAGAAGTGATACATGTTTTCTGTCCTTCTGATATAAAGAGTCATGCCAGCTAAAAGAACCCAGAGCTTTTCCATAGATACAAAATTGGGATGATGAGTTTTATCTCCAGGGAACACATCCAATTTCATATTTTTGATGTATTATATTTTAATTCCTTTTTCAAGAACCAGTAGCTCAACAGATTTTTTTATCTGTATTATTGAGTCTTCATTTCTCTATAGCATGCATGCAGTTTCTATTCATTTACAAACACTTTGATTTGAGTGAACTCTCATCCATCTTTAATGATCAGCTTATATTAGAAGTTAATCTGGGAAGACTGCTGAGGGGTATAGATGCTGGGTGCAGAAAGACAGATCAGATCTATTGGTTAAACCTCTGCATCTCTTGTGGGAGAAGACAGGAGAAAGATCAGTTGTAAACCAAGTAACTCTCAAATATTGAAAAAATGCCATATGTGCAAATCACCTATGCTTGTTAACCCTGGAAGTGTTGGTAGCAGGAGGAAAAAATGTTTTCTTTTCTTCCAGGCTTTTGTAGGTTTTCACATTCCCCCTCTTCAGCAGAGTATGCAATGTAGGATTAGACTGTTGTGGTAAGCGAAGAGGAGCTGCACCTATGAGATAATCTAAACTGTGACACCAGCTCTGATCTAGGCATGGGTCAAATCTATCTCAGAAACAGCCTTATTGACAAGACCTTGGCATTTGTCAGCATCATGATTCTTGTCACCATTTCAGGTTGCCAAATTCATAAGATACAGTTGTAAACCTATAGTTCTGCCTTTTGAGCATCAGAGGAAGGCTGTATCTCAGTTTGGTTGACCAAGGACATTTCTGAGTGCCCAGATGTCCAGGTGAATTCTTCAGCTGTGTCAAGACCTCTTATCAGCTCAGAATTTGGGGGTCCAGGTAGTTATGTTTGCATTAACTCTTATGGTAAGAACAACGGTTACACTAGCCTAGAAGACAGCTGTTGCCCATGTTGACCCAATCCTTGATTAAGATGGTTGAGAGACTAGAACTCAGAAGTGTGCCCTGAAGCACACCCAACTTTCCATTCAACTGCAGCCTCTGGGTCTCAGTCTTGCTAATGTTTTGAGACAGATTAAATCATGTTCTTATCAAGTTCAGACTCTGATTGGGAATTAAGTTCTAAGATTTAATCTAAATCTAACATTAATACAATAATGATGAATTATCTTAGTTTGGATTAGTCAACTATTAGGGAAGTTCCTGTTTCACTCAAGACCAACTGAAGACCCAGGTAGAAGATTAATGCATCTTTATCTCTGACCAGTATGAGCCTCCTAAAACCAGCATTGGTTCAGACCAGTCAGATGAAGTGTCAGAATTCTTCTTCAGAGATTTGCTGTAATGAATTATATTTCCTCTCTCCAGATAATATAAAAAACCAACTCTTTCTAGTAATACCAGTCAGTAAGTTTATGAGACCATCAGCAGTTTACATTTCCATTAGCAGCCATGTAAGCTACTGTCACACACATGCCCTGTCTTTTCATAGTAAAATCACGCCTTATGGCAGCAAAAATCGAATGAAACAAATCTTCATCAGCTCCAGCCTGTGCAAGATACTAACTCCAGTACAGGGCTTACGGGTTTAGTTTTACAAGCTTTTCACAAAATTCCATCTCATCCAAATGAGCTCTTTTACTTTCAGAATAAGGTAGTGCCTTAAGGATGCTTTCAATCAGCTTTTTAAACTCCTAAAGTGCCTATTTCATAGATGTTTTCTGCTTTACCCACTGCTGTGCTGGGCTACACACCACGTATCTACTGTAATTGTAGGATGGATCACTGGAAGTGGCACGTTGTTGAAGTTAAGAGTGAGATGCTAAGGAGTTTTGTGAATTAGGTGAAGAATACATAATGGAAGATCTCATCAATGAGATGAAAGAAAACTGTAGAAATGAAACATGTATGTCTCTGCAGTCTGCCTAGTAATTCAACCTTAACACATTAATGTAATTTTTAATTAATATTTTAAATGACATTTTGAAGGCACTTCGTACAGAGCATATGCATAAACCTTTGCTATGCTAGAAGACTTCACTGAATTTCTAGAATAAATGAAATTCAAACACCAGCTTACTCTTAACTGTGCTGTACAGCAATGAACAGTACTTATAGATGCCATGCCAAGGACGTTAGGGGTTTCAGAGCTCTGAAGAGTAATGATGGAATGCCATGTAATCTTCATTTTGCCTCTGTCTGAAGTACAAGTAGAAAACTGGTTTTTTCTACTGCAAACCAAAGATATTTAACGCTGCTTTTTTAAATGATGGCCAGTCTCTCAATCAGTCTTTGCAATTCCCCAGAGATGTAAGACCCATAAAACATTGCAGTAGTTATCAGTCAAATATGTGGGTTTTAATGTGCTCATTTTGATTGTTGTTTGAGGACAGATTTCTCTATTAAAATATCACAACAGCTTGTCAGACCTGCCTTTTAATTTGTTTGATTTATATGCTAAAATAAATATAAAGAAGGATGTGTTGCTTTATTTGCTTACCTTCCCCTCAAGGAGTGGCAGCCACCTCAAACTCATGGAATTGCATAGATATTGGAAATCTCCCTGCAGAGATGGCAGCAGTATACGTGGTACCACTCTACTTGCATTTAATGTCATTTAGAAGATGGTTGTAGCAAGGTCTTCCTACAAAAAAAAAACAAAAAAACAACTGCCAGTCCATAGTTCAACTTCATTTTAGATATTTTTATTTCATGTGGGAGAATGGAAAAGTTTCCTTATTTCCTCAGATTTTCCTCCTATAATGAACAAGGAAAAGAGAGAACTTGCAGCAATTATTCTTAATAGCAGTGCACTGTAAAAAATGATAGCAAAACTTAGAATCTAGTAATGGCAATATTGTTCTTATACTTGACAATGGGAATACTACAAATACATCTGCCTCTATTAATAGCTATGCTAGTGAACAAAAGCAAGTGACTGAAAAGTGAAGCATTCTGAACATTACTGAAATGAGTTAAGCATTATAAATTGGATTCTGTTTTGCTTCAGGTAATTTTATTTCTCTATCACAAATATATTTTCCAGTTTTGAAAGGGAGAATCTAGCAGTTTAGTTAATTTTCTTTTTCTTGTTAAGTTGCAGAACTTGCTCTGGCAGACTAAGCTGACTAACCCAATGTTGGCAACAAATTATCTCAAGAACATATTGAGCAATTCTGCATATTTCAGCAGAAGTTTTCTTTGAAAAGATGACTTACGTATATCCAGCTGCAGGAATAAGCTGCTTTGGGGAGTTTTACTTTAAGAGACATTGAAATGTCTTGCAAAATAGAGGCAGACACTGAACCTGAAAAAATTTTCTTTTAAACTGTTTCCAGAGGATTGTTACTGAAGAAAGAAGGAAGGAGGAGTAAAGCATGACTGGAAAACATTACTGCTGGTCACTGGTCTGAACTACTTTGAGAATAATTTGTTCACTCACCCAAAGAAATCTTTTTCTCCACGTATTCCAGAGATCATAGAGATTGAAAGCACTTTTAGATCAACATTTTAGATCTGTTTAGCCATTTTAATTTTTTCAACAAAACAAACACCACTAGAGACCACAAATATTTGTTATTGATGGTTTTGACAAGCTGAAGAGTAATTACCTGAGATATTTAACTCCTTCTTAAGTTAACTGCCTAATATTCTTTGCTTCTGTAACAACCAATGTGTTTTCAATCCAGAATATTCAGAATTCAGGAATTAGGTCTGCTGTTTGATTATATAAATTTCATTTTCATTACAACTGATTTTATGAGGGGTGCAGCTTGGGGGTGTGTTTTTCTTTCTTAAAAAAAAAAAAAAACAACCCCAAAACAACAAAACAAACCAAATTTTCACATAATCACTTTGGGGATTCGGAGTTTTAGTAACCTTTGCATTGGATGCTTTGTTGAGAATCCAGTGGGCATTCAGTTCACCCTTACATCTACTGTGGCCTTCAAAGAAATACTGTCTGTTGGATAGCACACAGTAGCTAATTCCTCCTACTTCACTAGAATGTGGCTAATTGTATCAAAGTCATTATCACCCTGTCCAAGTTCAAAAAGAGGGACAAGACCTGAGATGTTTAATTAGTTTAGCTCATTTTGATGTGTCTGGGCTTAATATCTCATCTTCTGCCTGTGAATGGTTAGAAGGTATGGACGGGTATAATAGTGAGCTGCCTCTGTAGTCAATGTACCCCAAACCTGACATGCACCACCTCCCTCTCTGACCTTGACTAAAATATTATGTAATCAGAAGAGCTTAGTAGCACATCCAGAGATATCAAAACACTTAATAAACACAGATAAACTGAACTTTAGCATCCTATTGCTGTATTCATTAGAAACTGTTAGATATTACTAGATTAGCAATTGTTTCTGGACTTCCTTGCTTCCCATCTGAATGCCAGAATAAACACTCAGGGATTAAAAAAAGCTGCAGCAGTCAAACTCTGCAGAAATTTGATCCTGTCCATGGCAGTGGCAGGCTGCACTAAGCCAAGGCTACCATGCGGCTTCACCCTTCTTGTGGGTATGACCCCCACTAGCACTCTGCACAGGCACCGAGCTTTAGTTGTGTAGCTGTTCCTGGGAAAGGATAGGAATAAGTAAGCATTACTGCTCCCCTGCCTCTCCTCCACCACAAACAGCCCAGCAGTCATCTGAGTAGCAAGTACTTGTCATGCCTTCCTTCATCAACAGCAAAATGGAAATCTTGATTGCCATTAAAGAAGCTTTTTTTACATTTTCGCTAGGCTGTAACATGCATTTCAACTGTTCATTTGCATTAATGTTGCAAGATAGGGTGTAACCTGTAGAGTAACTAATTAAATGCTCTTTGATTTTGAGTGAAGTGTTTGGTACAGTTTAGACAACAGAGTCTAATTAGCACTGGATGTTTAATGGAACTAAAGACCCATGAAAAGCAAAAGGTGCTGAAATAAAAAGTCAGTGAGTGAGATGCAAAGATAGATGAGAGTAAAAGAAGGAAAATAAAATAACCCTTTGCTGTGCAAGAAGCACCACTCCATCAGAAAAACCTATATTAATTATGAAAAAAAATTGATAAAATCTTATAAACTCAAATATCTGTCTGTTTAGTGTAATATAATGGAAATCTATCAGAAACATATTATGTCAGCAAGCAACAGATTAAGGTATGTCACGCTCTCACTGCATTTCATTTATTCCAAGCAACAAATTCACCCCAGTATTTTTACAATAGAAAAAAAAAAGCCCTCTATGTATTGCTTTGTGTGCTGTGATTCACAGCCTCTCAGCAGGAAAAAGTGTTTGCCTTAACAGCACCTTCTTCTATCAGTAAATGTAGCAAATCTATGGTTTGTTTTTTTTTTTTCTGGCTGCAAAAAACCATGTTTTCAGCTTTCTACCACTATGTATTTAAGTCCATAAACTTAAAAAAAAAATCAAATCAAATAATAAAAAAATCAAAAATCTAAATACATAGGTCTACAGCCTAGCTTTTAAACCAATACACTCCTCTTCAATGCATGTGTTCTTCCTAAGAAGGGATTAAGCTGAACGATTAAGGAATAGCATCCTCAATTTGAGGAATAGCATAGTCTAGATTGCATCCCCCAGCTCTGCTCTAATTCCTTGGTACCATCATCAGCTGAAGACCTGGGAGCAAGGTGTGCCAAATCAGTGCTAAAAGCCATGGGCCATTTAGTTTTTCAACACCTCTGGCTCCCAGGCACCACCTTTTTATTGCAATGGAGAGTTAGTTTTAATTTAAGGTTTTTGGTTTGGTGGGGTTCTTGGTTGTTTGGTTTTGGAAAATCAGTGGATTTTCAGCTTATTTACTCTGAAGGAAAGAAGGAATGAAGTCAGGAGGCTGACAATACATTGTATATTTAGACTACTGCCACTAGTCCCTGAACAAGGGTGATTTCAAACTAAAGGACCCAGAGTGATTGCAGTACACGCACAGATGCCTTAATCCTGCAGCAGCAACGTCAGTGAATGCAGAATCTAGCCCTCGCTTTCTAAGAAATATCATTTGCATCCTGATGTGCAGCACCTCTCTGGTGGTGTGTAGTGGGGCAAGGATGTTGTGCCCTGTGCTTTGCAGAAGGTGGCTGGGGGATGCAGCTGTGGTGGGGGGCGATGTGATGCAGAAGTGGTGCCTGGCCCCTGTCAGACATGGGGACCAGTAACTTGAGCAACTTAGACCTTATGCATAGCTATCAGGAATAAAAATGGTCCAGTAGTTCTGGAGACCTCTCCCTGCCTCCAAGCCCTGTGGCCTGTCTCCTCACACCTCACTGCCCCCATACAGTGCCAGACAATGTCTGCCTTCCATGCAGCCACTGTACCCTCTTCTTTCTCTTCAAAACACAGAAACTAGGACAAAATATTTCCCAGGTCTGGACTCCTGTGCATTATGGAAGCATGCTTTTTGGGAGAGGCCCCAGTAACTTAAAGCCAAGGTTGCTGAGTAGGGCTTGCTTGTGCTCCCCAGGAGCCACTCCAGTCACTGAGAAACTCACAGAGGAGTTTGGAGGTGCAGCCTCACACAGGCTTACATGGAGCCCAGGCCACAACCCCAGTGAGTAGTGTCTGACACGGACTCCATACCAAAGGTCTCCATGCCAAAACAAGGGCAATATATTCTGCTATATAATGGTTGAGTTTTTCTTCATTTGCTTCAGATAGAGTGACTTTTTGTGTTTGGACTGGCATTGAGCACTGTTAAAGTGAAAGCCAGAATCAAGCAGATGCTGAGATGGCTCCTTATACTTCTGCTTGAAACAAAGTCCAAGTCACAACAACTACAAACTAAAGCATTGAAGTCACTGAACCCCTGTGTCCTTTGGCCATTGGTACAGGAATGACTGGCTGCTTCACAGCCCACCACAGACTGCTTTCTATAGAACAGTGTCCATGTGTGTCATAGGGAGACTTGTATGTGGCTTATGAGTGAAAGAGGCCTGAAAGGTTACCAGGATATTTTTTGAAGATTACACCAGTCTTAGAAAGCCAAGCAGTTTTGTTTACATCTGCACTGCATCTACAGGCATGGAGCTTGGCATTAGCAGCCCTCTCATCACACCCATGTTTTTGTGCCAAAGGAAACGATTAGTTCAAACCCACTTCAAAGCCAGGGCATGAATTAACAATTCACAGCTTGGACATCTGTAGGAAAATGAATTGGATATCAGATCATACACAGGGCATTGCTGCTACAGGCGAAGTTTGGCATGTATAGTGTGTGCTTACATTTATTATCTCCAAACTTTACCTGCTTACCACTTTGATAAACTTGGCAGAAATTAGCAGATACTTGCTGGGCACCACAGAGCAGCCCTGAAGCACAGGAGCTAGTTTTCTTCCGCTTGAAACTAAACAAAAATACCCGTTCCAGCTACACATGCAGCGTGCCTCATCTGCGTACTGGGGTCAGCCCAGAACACCAGAATTCATCTAGTCCAAAGCAGCCCTCCTGTTTTGGGTATAGTCTGAAAGTCAGGTCTTGAACACTAAGTGTCTCTACAAATATCTTTCTGTTAGGCAGTGCTGTTCTCTAATGCAGCTGTAGTCACAGTGCTCTGACACTAGGTTAAACGTTTTCACCTTCACTACTTGTCAGTCTTGGAGCTACTGCCATCGAGAAGGAAAGGAAAGCACTGACTCAGCAGTTACAGCAGGAGGGTTTTATACAGATCAGCACAGCACACAAGGTGGCACCATATGTTCCTGCCCTTCAGCATCTAACAAATATCAATTAATTCCAGCAGGCACCAACACAGAAGCAAATACTAATTAGAGATGTGGAGAAAGGGACGGTATTAGCAGTCTAAATATTGGGGAAAATTCATGCTATGTTTAGAGGCACTTGAAGGAGGACAAACTGAAGGTCGTTTGTGTATTTGCATTTAAAAAGCTGTAATAGCAGCCATCCACCCACACTCCCCCCAATATGCAAAACCAGAGCTAGCTTGGTCAGAGCTTAATCACAGGAGATTTGGAAAACAGGCTTAGAAGCTTATATTTGGTACAATGGAGAACAGCAAATCAGGGAGGTTCTCCTGCAAGTGTCTAAAATGAATGAAACTGAGCTACAAGAAAGACACCTTACCTCTAGGGTTTTGTGAATGTCACAGAGCACCGTGGTGATACTGACACATAACTAAGTAACACAATAACAAACAGTAATATCTTCAAAGTTTCAAACTGATGTAATTTTAATTATTTTGCAGAATCTATCACTAGTTAAAAGTACATTAAATTTTAACTTTAAATTACTGCAGTCTTTATAAGGCATTTGTTGTTAGTGGCTGGGAAGCTTACATGGTTACAAGGAAGAAGGATTTGGTTTCAAGCTTAAGAGCTCTTATATTCTTTAGGTAGTGATAAAACAGAGTTGTATCTTATTTTCTTTTTTAGGGGCCATTTTTATATATATAAGCAAAATCTGTCGATTTCTTGAAAGTCTTTTAAGCACTGTGATGTGATGACAGGACTCTACTTCCAATAGGAGAGTGGAAGTAGCAGAACACTAGGAACTATAATTATTTACACAGGAAAAAAAAAAAAAATTACTGAATTTCCAGTTGTATTTTCATAGAACTCAGAGGTTTTCTCTTCCTGAATTGCCACTGTCAGTGAAGTCTCTGAAGAGCAATAAGTATTTCTCTTGGAGAAGAAGAAAGTCATGCCTTTCTCCATCAACTATTCTTTGTTTTCTGAGGTAGGTTAATGCAGTCCTTTGTTGTCCTGTTTTTTTCTGTAGAATCTTTGTTGATGCTAGAGGGGTAATGAAGATCTAGTTCAAGCTGAAAAGATGAGAAATATGGAAAACTTTACTCAAGGCTGGTTTTCATGATTGGTTAAATAGAAACAACTGGAGCAACAAGACTACTGCTAGGTAGTCTGCATGTAATCTACTGTACACATGGATTAGTACTGAGAATGAAGAAATTAAATGGATGAAGCTCAGAAATGTAGAACACTGCTCATGTAATTAGGTGAAATGAAACTCCTCAAACTTGAATTGATAGCTGGTGCTGGTGTTTCTGAAGTTACAGCTGCTGCTTTATGAAGAGGGAGAGGAGGGAGACTTCAGTGTTGCTGTTTGTGCTTATCTTGCTGCAGTAATACCAGATCTCCGAAATTAAATCACAGCCTCAAAGTATGGCCTTTTTTATTGTCCATCAACTGACATTGCTTTGAAGACTGAGAATGGCACAAGGTCACCAAACTTCAAAAAGCATACCAAAATCCCTTTAAATGCTTCTGAGATAGAAACCACTGAATTTTAGGAGAAAAAACTTTTGCCCCAAGAAGAGCATTCACAAGAACACACTACCTCCTAGTCCTCAAAATTTGATGGCCACATGAGATGTATCTTCAGAGGAGTTTAGTGGTTAGACAAAAATGGAGGCAAAATATCAAAACATACAGTCATTATACCCAACATAGACTGTAGTTTTCAGTGGCTTTTTCTTTTCTTTTCTTTCTTTTCTTTTCTTTTCTTTTCTTTTCTTTTCTTTTCTTTTCTTTTCTTTTCTTTTCTT